>WNWK01003424.1:0-30000 GCA_009830355.1 Cherax destructor | reverse complement strand
ATACCTGGAAAGGGTTTCGGGGGTCAACGCCCCCGCGGCTTGGTCTGAGATCAGGCCTTGTGGTGGATCAGGGTCTGATCAACCAGGCTGTTACTGCTGGCTGCACGCAAACTGACGTACGAACCACAGGCGGCTGGTCAGGTACTGAATTTAGGTGCCTGTCCAGTGCCTTCTTGAAGACAGCCAGGGGTCTATTGGTAATCCCCGTTATGTATGCTGGGAGGCTGTTGAACAGTCTTGGGCCACTGAATATATTTGCAAATTTATATTTTTTTTAGGGTAAATAATCAATAAAAGTGACTATAAATCACTATAGAACGACTTGAATAAACTGAGTAAATTAAATGATAAATGACTGATGGAATTTAAAATAGACGAATGCCAAGTAATGGAAATAGGAGAAAGTATAATTAAGCCAATTGAAGACCAGAGACTGAATAACAAAATATTTAAAATGTCAGAGAAAAAGAGGGATCTTGGAGTTATTAATAAAGAATATTTATTAGTATCTGCATGAGGAACAATGAGAGGCAACAGTTACAAATTAACAACAAAGTGAAGCCTAATATATGCATTAGGTCCAGTCTGAGTTATTAACCAGCAAGCCGACATTCCGATTATTAATAACTAATCTGCATTTAGACTGTAATATATATATCAGCATTTCACTAATTTTGTATAATTTTACCAACCTGACTCGTTGTGTAAGACCTGTATTATAAAATAACTTTAATACAATCAGCATTATTAGAAAATGTCCAGGAACGTGAAAATCAAATTACTAACATACAAGTTTGATGTCAAAAACTAAGAAATGCGATGCATATTAGTGGTTTTCGTATGTGTTTAGCAATATTTTATTACTTTTAAACTACATTAACAGTATACTGCATAAAAAATAAAGTATTTGAAGTTTGAATTTGAATAAAACTGGTATTAATGTGAAGCAAAACCCTTAGTCAACTCTAAATCTGTACTCTTTCAAACTTGCGAATTGAATATTGTTAATTACAACTTGTGAATTAAATTTTGTTCATTACAACTTGTGAATAAAATATTGTTAATTGCAACTTGTGAATAAAATATTGTTAATTGCAACTTGTGAATTAAATTTTGTTCATTACAACTTGTGAATTAAATATTGTTAATTATAGTACACATAAAAATTATTATTAATTATAGTACACATTAATTGTAATATATAAATGGCTTAGAAAACCTACAGTTGGGTATCTTCATTGCGGAAACGTTTCGACAGCCAGTTTCTTCTTCAGTCCAATACAGATAAGAATGGTGCAAGACGAAGAGTTTGAGGTAATCAGTCTCTCAGCCTGGAATATCTATGTTCGGTCTATCAGTCAGTCAGTCCATGTTGAGGGACTGATTACCTCAAACTCCTCCCCATCTTCCACCGTTCTTCTCTGTATTGGACTGAAGAAGCCACTGGGTGGCGAAATGATTTCACATAGATTACCAATTACTACACAGGTGTCTTATGCATAATTATAGTACATATCACAGTACCCTTCGACAACACCTTAAATAACTTATCCCTCAATGGATAGCAAGTAACCAAGCAGTACTATCACACTACACCGTTGTGATAGCAATAGCCAGTGCCTTAACACACTGGGCAAACATGAACTAGCAAACATAGACTATCAAACACCTAATGGCGGATATAATTAAGGTCCAAATATCACAGCAATGTTACAACTACTGTGCTAGGAACAGTAATTCTATTAACCTGGCAATGATAAAGCACAGATAACATAACGTCGAGGTCTAGAGCACAGATAACATAACGTCGAGGTCTAGAGCACAGATAACATAACGTCGAGGTCTAGAGCACAGATAACATAACGTCGAGATCTAGAGCACAGATAACATAACATCGAGGTCTAGAGCACAGATAACATAACGTCGAGGTCTAGAGCACAGATAACATAACGTCGAGGTCTAGAGCACAGATAACATAACGTCGAGGTCTAGAGCACAGATAACATAACGTCGAGGTCTAGAGCACAGATAACATAACGTCGAGGTCTAGAGCACAGATAACATAACGTCGAGATCTAGAGCACAGATAACATAACGTCGAGATCTAGAGCACAGATAACATAACGTCGAGATCTAGAGCACAGATAACATAACGTCGAGATCTAGAGCACAGATAACATAACGTCGAGATCTAGAGCACAGATAACATAACGTCGAGATCTAGAGCACAGATAACATAACGTCGAGATCTAGAGCACAGATAACATAACGTCGAGATCTAGAGCACAGATAACATAACGTCGAGATCTAGAGCACAGATAACATAACGTCGAGATCTAGAGCACAGATAACATAACGTAGAGGTCTAGAGCACAGATAACATAACGTAGAGGTCTAGAGCACAGATAACATAACGTTGAGATCTAGAGCACAGATAACATAACGTCGAGATCTAGAGCAACAGATAACATAACGTAGAGATCTAGAGCACATATAACATAACGTAGAGATCTAGAGCACATATAACATAACGTAGAGATCTAGAGCACATATAACATAACGTAGAGATCTAGAGCACATATAACATAACGTAGAGATCTAGAGCACAGATAACGTAGAGATCTAGAGCACAGCCCTGGACGAAAAACTTGTCAAGACGTGAGATCATACAACCATCAGAAAAGCACTGAAATAAGTTCAGATTACGATCTTTCTCAATTTACATTCACAAAGAACTACCAGACACCGTTCTCTGTCTCACCGGTAGATAGTGTCGCGAACCTTAGTCCGTAAGAACACTTGAATGCTGAAAAGCAAGGCGATAGAGTGTAGAGCTGCGTCAGGCAAGAAAATGAGAGGTAGGGTTGACAGCTCCTACGCCAGGTGAGGTTCTGAAAACATCAATTAATAATACGTGCATAAGCGAAACTACACAAACATTGCCCAAAACTCATGACAACCTCATCAATATGACAATGACTCACGAAATCGTAATAACACGGTTGCAAACAAATCACGGACTCGCTTGTCATGGGTTCAATCCCCATCCGTTCCGTGGTTTTGTTAATATGACAACGATTCATGCATTTTGGTCAGGGAAAAAGAAGGTACACCTCAGTAAAAGAGACCTAGCTCAGCAGAGAGGGTACATTGAACGTTGGTACGCGGCTAATTCCTGCTGGTGAAATAATATATGATAGGCTATATTATAAGAACTAATTTTGACGTTCCATCTACGAACAACAATTAATGTGTTTTTATAATACAGAATACTATTACTACTACTAATAATAATAATACACACAAACCCGCATATAAGAGGAGCTTACGACGTTTCGGTCCGACTTGGACCATTTACAAAGTCACTGTGACTTTGTAAATGGTCCAAGTCGGACCGAAACGTCGTCTAGCTCTCTTGTATATGCGGGTTGTATGTGTATTGTTCCAGTCACGGTATTGTGCCTTTTTTGTTATTAATAATAATAATACTAACTACTTCTACTATTACTGCTACTATTACTGCTACTATTACTGCTGCTACTACTATTACTACTACTGCTATTACTACTACTATTACTACTACTACTACTACTATTACTACTATTACTACTACTGTTACTACTACTACTATTACTACTACTAATAATCACATTTCACAATAGCATTTAATATTTATATACATTTCTTAAATGTTATGAGGTTCTGCCTAAACTTTTCTAAGCCTATGCCAGTTATCAAGAATTGTTTACGTCTCAAAGTGGTAGACCAATGAAATAAATTGAAAGAGATGGTAGTAAGTGCTACAAGAATTGTAAATAAGATATGTGAAGGAAAATTACTGAAGAGGGGACACCAGGAACGTGGCTCTGCTCCTCTATGTACAAATAGTTAATTACAAACAGTTAATTGTAGTAGAAACGCACGAACACCCAGGCACATCACCCCCCTCCCCCCAGGCCTCCCCCCGTCCTCCCCCGGGGCTACCCCCGGCCTCCATACACGCAAAGACAACATGTACACACGGTCACACGCGCCCATGCACACGCACACACACACAAAAAAAAAGCACAATACCGTGTCTGGAACAATACACAAATAACCCACACATAGAGAGAATGAAACTTATGACGACGTTTCAGTCCGACTAAGAGCATTGTTAATGGTCCAAGTCGGACCGAAATGGCGTCACAAGTTTGATTTTCCTAAGTGCGTGTTATTTACACACACACACACACACACACACACACACACACACACACAATTTCTCAAAATATTACACTCTACTTTTTCATTTTCCTTCCCATATCCTCCTTTACCTTCTTGTCCCCGCCTCCTCCACTTTTTGTAACCTCCCCATTACCCCCAGATGTAACCTTTTTTGTTACTACCCCCTCCCCATTACCTCTTACCCCAGAATCCCTCACCTCTTAAACACCTCCTGTCTCTTATTCCACCTCTTCTCTCACTTCTTACTCCACCTCCTTCAACACTTCTTACTCCTCCGTCACCTCTTACTCCACCTCCTCTCTCACCTCTCATTCCATCTCCTCTCTCACCTCTCATTCCATCTCCTCTCTCACCTCTCATTCCATCTCCTCTCTCACCTCTCATTCCACCTTCTCTCTCCTCTCACATTCCACCTTCTCTCTCCTCTCTCATTCCACCTTCTCTCTCCTCTCTCATTCCACCTTCTCTCTCCTCTCTCATTCCACCTTCTCCTCTCTCATTCCACCTTCTCTCTCCTCTCTCATTCCACCTTATCTCTCCTCTCTCATTCCACCTTCTCTCTCCTCTCTCATTCCACCTTCTCTCTCCTCTCTCATTCCACCTTCTCTCTCACCTCTCATTCCACCTTCTCCCTCACCTCTCATTCCACCACCTCTCTCACGTCTCATTCCACCTCCTCCCTACCTCCTTATCCACCTTCTCTCACATTTACGTTGCTTAAGCTCTAATATACTGTATATTTTACCAGTTGAAAATATAATCAAACCACAAGTTTCAGTCAATGATGTATGTGAATAAATTAATATATGCAAATAAAAGACCTAATTTATTGTCATAACACTGCAGTATATATTATAAATCACTCAGATTAATCTTGTGGTTAGCAACTGCAGTCTGGGATTAGCATAGCAACGCATCGAGCCACTGCAGGATTCAGCACGAATTTCACGAAAATCACGTACGGCTGTTTCTGGTGTCTATAGCTCGAAGAATGAGACACTTCTACAATATTTGGGAATCTTTACTCAGGAAACATTTCTCCAGGCAGTGGCTTCATTAGTCCTATACAAAGAACAGTGGAAGATGAGGAGGAGAATGAGGGACTCAGTCCCTCATTGTCCTCTTCATCTTTCACCGTTCTTCTCTGTATTGGACTGAAGAAGAAACTGGCTGGCGAAACGTTTCCTCAGTAAAGATTCCCAAATGCTTCACATGTGTCTCATTCTTCATCTTGTGGTGAAGCTCTGACGTAGTTGTAAACTTAAACGTAGTACAAACACTTCTTCCAACACCTAACTCCCCAACCGGTTCCACGTCAGTCCACAAAGCCCCTTTTGTGAAGAGCTGCTACCAACGTGTAGCTCCTAGGTCTTCAGGCGTTCATTGACGTGCTGTAAAAGCTGCACACTTTGTGAAGCTCTTTGGAGCTTTACAAAGTGTGCAGTTTTGGCAATACCACTACGTACACGACACTACTTGTATGGCTCTCCGTCTGGCACGCTGCAGCTGCAAGCGAGCATTTACAAAAGGAGTATAACCCGGCCCAAATGTAGTGAAGTCTCCAGCTGTATTCACTTCTTGCAACAACTGTCGTCCAGGATATGTTGGCACACAACGAAGGCAAGATCCACCTCTTTATCTTGCGGCGGAACTCGAATAAGTTTGAAGTTATTCCAGAATACCAACGACAAAAATAACGGACAAAAAGATGAAAATCCTTGGACATATCCTTGGTAGAAGTGTCGTCCTGGTGGTGGCAGTGTGCACAATACATGAACACTGTGGCGCCACTAAACTCTGGCTAACGATGTCAAATGGGATAGTTAGGCAGCCCACAAAGAATGGTGCGATTTCACTTATCAGTCTCTTGGCATTAGAATATTTCGACTTAACCATCATCAAGTCTACCAATCCAAAACCAGAGACATGTCTTTGCGAAGGTGCTCGCAGCGCGAAATCTACGCATGCCAGTACACTGAAACATTCACCCAATAAATCATATTCAGTGGCGCCAATAAACCTCTACTTTCACATAGCCTCATAAAACACCACACTATTCACCATCAGAACCCGCTGTGGCATCACGTGACGGTGACAGCAGTTTTTAAACAATCCGACCACAAAAAGGAAAAAGAACCCTTATACCCTTACAGAATCGAATTCCATAACAGTACGTTTCCTCCAATTTTTTCTACCCTAGGTGCCCCGACATGACTGGACATGTGTTCTAATAGCACATCGAGAATTCAGTTATACTCAAGAGGAAAACAATGTTGCCAGCATACAACAATTTAATCCAGTCAGTCCCTCAATGCCCTAGCTAAAAATGGCTAAGAAGTCAGGGTATTTCTTTGGCTTGTCTGGTTAAAAACAATAAACAAAATATTCCATTTTTTATATTTTCTGGTGAATTTCTATAAAAAATATTACTATTTTAATACGTATTTCATTGTTTGCTATTTTGTTAATCATGGTATTGGAATATTGAGATGTTTAATGAACACATTTTAAGAATACTCAATAATTAATGATGAGATTTAAATAATATTTGGAAACCAAGATTCAAATTACAGAATTGAATAAGGGATTAACCCAAGACACGCAAGATGAATAAGGATTCATTCTACACAATGGAAGCCAAAATATACCATAACCTGGAATTTAAGATTTTTCATATTTTCAAGAATTTTTTTTTTATGTGAGAAAACAACCTCACTATTTCTCAGTAAATCAGAATAATTTTTCTACATTATATTTTACGTATATTCTTTAACAAAGGTGGAGAATGATTGTGGTTGATTTCACTTTTTTCAAATTTTCTTTTTTCTTTTTTATTTTCTTTTTCAAAATTTGCATTTAACCTTCCTATTGTCATAAACAATCATTTGCAACACTTTTGCAACAGTACATTTTATATTATTAACTTTGCAGTGTTGCCACAACAACAAAAAAATCTTTCGGCCAATCTTCATGAATCTAACAGGACAGCATAACAGCATCAATTTTAATACACAACAAAGAACTTTTGGAAATGACTAAAGAACATTCAAAGTCCTCACAAGAATATAAAATATACCTCATTTCGCGGATTATAAAACTTTTTTTAGTTTCAATGGCTCGGCATCGGACATAACTGGAAGAGTTACAACCCACCCCACACCCCAAACTTATAGCTCCCGTCACTGACCTTCAGTTTATAGGACGCAGGGTGGTTCATGGAAACATTTTATAGAAAAAAATGCGTCTAATAAGCCGCGAAATCGGTAATCTGCTGCACCAGTGCATATAACAACATCGGCAGAGGGATATTACTGCTGTATGCCACTGTCTATGTGGAACACATGATTCAGACGCAGGGATACCTGTATGAGAGGCGAGAAACTTGGGGGTATAGTTGGAAGTTAAAGCCACACATGAAGCAGAGGGATGCCAGGAAGTACTCCATAAGCCTCATGGTTATTTGAAAGTGGAATGACCTTAGAGGAAGGCCCCATACATCGTTTTATGAGCAGGTATGATGGAGTCCATAAGACATGCAGGGAGGAAATCTGGGAAACTGTAAGTTGAGAGACAGGGCCAGGAGCTGAGACCTAATCCCTATTACCACATATACATAAGTACATATAAGTAAATACAATATGCGCTGTGGCATGCAAAGAGTATGTTACAATTTATTTGGCATATGTACACACTCCCATATAGGCTGCCTCCCAACCAGTGAACTGGGTGCTAAGGGTTTAACGATTTTTTAGGGTACCCGACGTTAAATCAGTACCTTGGTTTATTGTCCAATCACAGGCGAGCCCGCAAAGTGTTGAGACGATGTGGTTCACTCGCGGTCAGCATTTGCCAGACCTGCCTACTAGCTGGTTGAGTACAGTGCTCTCTCTCTCTCTCTGGCTTTTGCTTTTGCCATTCTCTTACTGTGTGGTACACTGACTATTCCAATGTTCGTTCATAGTGTACATAAGTGTAAATATTTGTATATTGGTGAAGGAAATACAAGTTATTGCCTATCTGCTGAGTTTGTTTTGCTGCAAACCCATTACGACCAGGTCACAGACCATTATTACCTGTGTTTGTAATATGGGAAGCTCTGTCCAGGAGCTGGAGCTGGTCTTGGTATCGCTATCACTTTTTGTATTGCCTGTCAGTCTTGCTGTTGTGTGTGTATCCCACAAGTCCTACTGTGCTATTGCTGCTTGTTGCATGCATTGAAAACAGTGTGTTACATTGGGTTAATGCCACCTACACGGGTCAGGCGGTTGGTGTATGAATATACTCTCATATATCTGGCCAAACTATCTCTACAGTATTGCTGGCGAATTGTTCGTTAAACTGGCATAGAATATCAACGAACTCTCACTGCTGCTCAGCTTCGTGACATTATTTATTCCAAATTAAGGGTTGAAGCAACTATGGCACACCAAACCGAGGTATCTCCCAGTACAGGAGCTATTAATCGCCGATCTCCTCTTAGACTCCTTCGTAATGTGGGAGAGCTAATTCCAGAGCAATCAGACCAGCAGTCTAGTGAAGCAGGTGCTGCACCGGGTTTGTCTCAGAGCGCGTCAGCTTTGTTGGCGCTTGAGTTAGCTAAACTCAATCTCGAAACAACCAGAGAGAAGCGAACATTTGCTAGAGGAGAGTTTGATAGAGAGAAGGAGAGGAGACAATTTAAGCAGACTGTGGGTGATTAGTGTGCAAAAAGCAGTGACGTTAGTACCTTGCTTTCTTGAGTTTGAGCCTGAAATTTTTTTTGAGGCATTTGAAAACCAGGCTCGGGCACTGAGGTGGCCTGGGGAGCATTGGCGCATACGACGTTGTATGGCAAAGTACAAGAGTTCACAGATGTTTTAAATAATGAAGAATTTGTTGATTATCGGATTGTTAAACAACGGTTCTTGGAGTATATCAGTGTATTCCCACAAAGTACAGCAGGGAATACTCCTGTATTCCCTCCTGTACTTGGGTGAAACGCTGTATTAAGAGAATCCTCTGACAGTGTCTTTATTCTTCACTACAACTAATACTATCTCTTTCTCCCCACCATCGCCTCTTTCTCCCCACCAGCACTATAACCTCCTCTTCCTCTCCACAGTCACGACAATGTCATTTTCACCACCAAAAATGGTCTTATATGATTTGTGATTTTGATTTAAGAACTTTGCTAGTGAACTGCTCACGAAAGTAATAAGTTTTTAATGACAGTGTAAATTTGATGATGTTAGAAACTAAATGAATTTAAAGCACTGAATAACATTAATGTTAGAAACGAAATGCATTTAAAGCGCTGAATAACAAAACGATTCTAGTGTTTTGTAATTAAAATATAACAAATAGCCAACACTTCCCATTGTCCTCTCTAACATCTCTATCCCTCGCCCTGTAATATTTTCTCCCCACCACCAACACCAATTTCCCCACCGCGGCCTTCTCCCTCCCTCCAACACAACCATCAGGACAATCTTCAGTAAGAGCCCACCAGTACCCTCAGCATCAACTCTTACAGGACTCCCTGAAGGAGGGGTGATATTGGGGTGGTGGGATGAGCAAGAGAATGTGGTGGGGGATGAGAGGGAGAATGAGGTGGTGAGAGATGAGAGGGAGAATGCGGTGGTGGGGGATGGACAGGGAGAAGCAGCCGGCCATTTTTTCTCAAGTGTCCTTGGAGACTGTCCCTCCTTGCCAGCCTTGGCCCCGATGACACCAGCGCCTGCAGGGAGCTCCTCCTCCTCCTCCTCCCTCAGGGAGTGTTGAGCTGAGTGCTCAGGCGGGGCTCCAGCCAACACCAAGAATAACATTTTGGTTTTAGGTGAAGATGGTGTGGGCGTGTTGGTTTGGGCGTGAAGGAGAGTGTTAAAGAGCAAGAAGAGAACAACGACAGGATAAGTGTGAGTGAAAGAGTAAGTTAGTCTCTATTCGAATTCAAGATCAGCTATGAGTTGCAGAGTACATTACTGCCACTTTCGACAGAGTATGACATCAGGGAACCTGGCTAAACTGCAAGCACTAGAAGTCTCTGGCTCTGCACTGTGCCTCTATAGCAAGTACTTGCAAGGAAGATCTCTAAGAGTAGTTCTCAGTGGGACAGTGAACGAGATACTCAGTGCGAGTGTTCTTAGGACACTGTTATGAAATGTTTACTTCAATGACTTTCAACTCATCCCAGAATCCAATGCCTATACAGATGACCGTACTCAGACATTTACTAATCCGAGAGAGGATATGGCAGCTGCTCAGTCACCAGCTTACGATGGCAGGTTACAATTGCTTCTCAGAAAACAAATGATGATGGCCTCTAGGCACCATGATGGTAATGCTGGAGTAGTGGTAAGAATGAATGGGAGAGTGTTGGAACCTGGTGAAGAGGCGGATATCCTAGGGGTGAAATTTTATATCAAACTGTCTATGAAGAACCACGTAGTAACTCTTGCAAGCTAACAGCATGAAGCCAAATCTCATGGCTGCTTGACAGATGAGGGTACAAGACTCTATATGAGGCACAAGTGCACTCACACCTTGAGTATGCTCTACTTTCTTGGACTCCCTGGCCTTCCCCCCCTTCTCGTTTACGACTTGTTGACGGAACAGAGAATACAGCAAAACAACTTATTTCTCGCCTGGATCCAGACTGGTTAGATCGGTTATATCAGCAAAGCTGTCAACACCGGGAAAATGTGAGTGACCTTACTGTTATATACAAAGCCAATGATATCAAGGTACCACACTTGACTCCTCTTCACGGACAACGATAAAACAGCTTATAGGGAACAAATAGTAACTACACTCTGGCTGTATACCCTTCTCAAGAACAACATTTAATTAAAAATAACTCATTCCTAGAATGAGTCGAGTCTGGAACATGATCCACAGATGGCTCCAAATTCAACCTATTTCCTTTTGCATGTTTTATAACAATTAAAAAGCTTTCAAATGAGCTGAGGTAGCTAACAGCTCTTAGCTTATTAATCAAGATGGGAATTCTTAACCTAACCTTGCACAAACCCTTGTTTAAACAACGATAGAGAGAGTATGGCACAATGAACTCTTGGCAAAACTGCAAGCACTGGGAAATGCAGACTTTTCACTATGTCTCCTCAGTTCAAAACGGAACAGAGTCAGCAAGACATCCTACTGGTGCAAGCGTTCCACAGGAAAGTGTCCTTGGGTCATTGTTATGGAATGTCTACTTCAGTTATCTTCATCTCATCCCAGAATTCTATGCATATGCAGATGACTGCACTCTGACATTTACTTATCCAAGAGAAGAAATGCCAACTGCTCTAAGGTACATCAATCACCAGCTTACGGCTATATCAGCCTGGAGGTAAACGATGGCAGGTCACATTGCCTCCTGAGAAAACACAGATGATGATCACTAGGCACCATTATGGTAATGCTGGAGCAGTGGTAAGAATGAATGGGAGAGTGCTGGTACCCGGGGACGAAGTTGATATCCTTAAGTTGAAATTTGACTCCAAACAGACCATGAAGAACCACGTTGTAAATCTTGCAAACAAGATGGCTAGGAAGCTTAAAGCACTTCGAAATATCTCGCATGTGCTAGACAGTAGAAGTTGCAAGATTCTTTACGAGGCACAGGTATGCTCACACCTAGAATATGCTCCACTTGGATTGCCTGCCCTCCATTTCATCTGCGACTTTTTGACAAAATAGAGAACAGAACAAGATAGATCTGTTATTTCAACAGAGCCTTCAAAACAGGTGGGATGTGGTTGGACTTACTGTTATGTACAGGGCCAATATTGTCAAAGTACCTCACCAGGCCCCCACAGCGAGAAGTGAGCTTACATATAAAAAGACGTGGAGCAAGCAGTAGCTTCACTATGTACCCTTCTCCAGAACTTTACTTTATCCGAGATCATTTATTCCTAGGATGACTCGAGTCTGGAACATGTTCGTAAAGCATAATATCAACGAAATTAAGTCGGTTGATCCAATGAAACTGCTGGATCACGTATGGTTCCAACTTCATCCTGTCCTATATTTGTATGTCTCATAACAATAAAAAGGCTCTCAGATGAGATGATGTAGGTAACAGCTTTAAGCTTGAAAATAAAGTTAAGAATCCTTAACCTAACCTTGTAAAACCCTGTTTAAAGAGAGAGAGAAGAAACTAAGTGAATGAAGAGGACAAAATGAAAAGCCGTAGATAAATATAAAAAAAACAGTAGAAAAGCAGCAAATGTGAAGAAAAACGAAAAGAGTAAGGCAGTACAGAAAATAAGACAATAGAAGAAGAGAGAAATAAAAATATTCTGACTTGAAAGAATCTCTCAAATGCAGCTCTCGGAAGGAGTCGTCACAGGGGATGCAAGTGTTTCAGAGATATTACTTTCCTCTTACACCTATTATTATGATTAATGTTCATTTTATTAATATATATATATATATGTCGTGCCGATTAGGTAAAACTTGCGATTTTGGCTTAAATAGCAACGCTCACCTTGCCATATAAGACAAGTGAAAATTTGTGTATGCAATAATTTCGCCAAAATCATTCTGAACATAACGAAAAAAATATATTTCATTGTGTTTGTTTATTATTAAATTAATGTTAACGTATCTAAAATATATTTAGTTGGGTTAGGCTAAATTAAATTGCGCTTGTTGTAATAAGGTTAGGTAGGTTTTCAAAGTTTCTCTTGGTACAAAATTATAAATTCTTACATTAACATAAATGAAAAAAATATATCTTTAAACGTATAAGAGAAAATTTCAGAAAGGTCTTAATTTTAGATGAGTTCTTGCTAATTGACCAGTTTTTTTTTTTTTTTTTTTTTTTTATTAACACATCGGCCGATTCCCACCAAGGCAGGGTGGCCCGAAAAAGAAAAACTTTCATCATCATTCACTCCATCACTGTCTTGCCAGGAGGGTGCTTTACACTACAGTTATAAAACTGCAACATTAACACCCCTCCTTCAGAGTGCCGGCACTGTACTTCCCATCTCCAGAACTCAAGTCCGGCCTGCCGGTTTCCCTGAATCCTTCATAAATGTTACTTTGCTCACACTCCAACAGCACGTCAAGTATTAAAAACCATATGCCTCCATTCACTCCTATCAAATACGCTCACACATGCTTGCTGGAAGTCCAAGCCCCTCGCACACAAAACTTCCTTTACCCCTCCCTCCAACCTTTCCTAGGCCGACCCCTACCCCGCCTTCCCTCCACTACAGATTTATACACTCTCGAAGTCACTCTGTCTCGTTCCATTCTCTCTACATGTCCAAACCACCTCAACAACCCCTCCTCAGCTCTCTGGACAATCGTTTTGGTAATCCCGCACCTCCTCCTAATTTCCAAACTCCGAATTCTCTGCATTATATTCACACCACACATTGACCTCAGACATGACATCTCCACTGCCTCCAGCCTTCTCCTCGTTGCAACATTCATCACCCATGCATATATATATATATATATATATATATATATATATATATATATATATATATATATATATATTACAAACACTGATCTCTGGCCGACGGAGACTCGAACCTACGAACCTCATGACAAGGTACGCAGTGCTTTACCGACCGTACCACACTGGTCCAATACCTTGGCATCCAGCTTTCGCTAGACGTTATTCCAAGGCAGCCAGCTTTCAGGCAGGAAGGCTTACAGCTTTTCATCTCATCACCTGCATGCATCGACACAACTAGAGATTTTTACAATGCTAGGAATTCGCAAGAGCAGGCGAAATATTCACAAACACTGATCTCTGGCCGACGGAGACTCGAACCTACGAACCTCATGACAAGGTACGCAGTGCTTTACCGACCGTACCACACTGGTCCAATACCTTGGCATCCAGCTTTCGCTAGACGTTATTCCAAGGCAGCCAGCTTTCAGGCAGGAAGGCTTACAGCTTTTCATCTCATCCCCTGCATGCATCGACACAACTAGAGATTTTTACAATGCTAGGAATTCGCAAGAGCAGGCGAAATATTCACAAACACTGATCTCTGGCCGACGGAGACTCGAACCTACGAACCTCATGACAAGGTACGCAGTGCTTTACCGACCGTACCCTAGCATTGTAAAAATCTCTAGTTGTGTCGATGCATGCAGGGGATGAGATGAAAAGCTGTAAGCCTTCCTGCCTGAAAGCTGGCTGCCTTGGAATAACGTCTAGCGAAAGCTGGATGCCAAGGTATTGGACCAGTGTGGTACGGTCGGTAAAGCACTGCGTACCTTGTCATGAGGTTCGTAGGTTCGAGTCTCCGTCGGCCAGAGATCAGTGTTTGTGAATATTTCGCCTGCTCTTGCGAATTCCTAGCATATATATATATATATATATATATATATATATATATATATAATATATTATTATATATAACAACCACAGGGAGCGTTGAATGATAGCTTCAGGCCTTTCGTGTTGCAGCCCTCACTTTCTCAAGAGCTTGCAATGTTGTAAAGGAAATAAGGAGAGAGCGCAAGTGTATCCATGAGGAGGCTTGCCAAAGTAATGACGGCCGAGAATGAACTAGCCAGGTGGCGCCCGGCCGTCTGACGCCAGGTGTCAGAAGTTCAAGAAAGTATATTAAGAACCACTTCTGATCTAGTTCTCTAATACTCGTCGTGTTCCCTATCATTGTAAACTGTCTGAGTGTGTCTGCCACGCTACTGGTTCTTGTCCGCCCTCAAGAGGATACGACACGGAGGGGTTGCACTGTTGCAGGAGCGAAGGTCTCTTTGTAAAGGTATTATATTCTTATGAAATTATTCGGAAATAAGCGCTAGCCGGAAACTTGCATACCTTGCCCAGTTACGATCTGGAAGACGAGTGTCAGTACTCACGGTGACTACGTAACTTGATATCACTAGTAAGCTACGCAGGAGGTACCGCTCTATACAGGGAATTTCCTGCTATAGAATTTTGTAACTCTTTGTATTTAATATATTGTTTAAGAGTGTCCTTCGAGGCATCTCGAAAGTTTTATATCATTCACTCATGTAACTTGGGTAAGCTAATCCTTCCCCGATTTCCTATTATATAAATATATATTTGGAGGTAACCTTTAAATATCACGCTCGTAAAGTTATGTTAATTTTTCCTAGGTTAATCAGTAGCTCTTTGAAAGATCTAATGATCGAAAGTTGCGTGTATTCACTGAGAGCCTCTAGAATCTGTATTACTAGTGAGTTGTATGATTTGTTTTTCATGTGTGTTATAAAATTCTTGTATATTCACATGCAATACCAGAGAGTCACTCTTTAAAAAGTATATACAATATTTTTTTTTCATTTATCCACATTATAGCCCGAAATTCGCACAGTTTTTTACGAATCTACGTACATTCTCCGGAACATCACATACCCTGTATTCACCTGAGATTCACTACCAACTGAGAGCCAGTACCACATGTATTCACCTGAGATTCACTACCAACTGAGAGCCAGTACCACATGTGTTCACCTGAGATCCACTGTTACTAGTTGGGTCGTGCAAGAAAAGGAAGCTTTTAATTTGTGAAAAATTGTTCCCCTCCGTCCGATTTGCTTTTCCAATTCCATTTTAAACTTAAATAGACTTGTTGCCTCAGCAGCTTGTGTTGGTAGACATTCCGATATGTTTATTACTCACTCGGCGAGTTTAAATGCTTAGTTTTATAAAAATAAAACTCGTCCCGAGAACAATGTTCTGTATGATCAAGATTTGTCTCTGAGTCCTATATTTCTTTCATGTTTAATCAGCAGTTCTAAATTTTGGAGAAGCAGTTCTCATTGCCGTCTGTCCTTCTATGTGGCGCTGCAACTGGACGCTGTTCCCTCTTCTTTGTGAGGCATTCAACGTCTCCAAGAAACACAGGGAGAATATAATCGAAACTTGGAAGATGCTGTACATAAATAATTGTCGTGTAAATTCTCTCTCCTGTTCAGTAAGTTAAAACTTTCGATGAGATCCACCCTAACATGTGTCGTCTGAAGAGCCGTTGGCCTGGAGACGTCAGCTTGTCTTGTTTCTGAAGGAGACAGTTCATGGAGGTTCTAGTCATTCTAATGCCATCTGTTTATAGCGGTGTTGTTCAGTAAGCGATATCACCAGTTTACTTAGAATTTTGATGATTCTTTACAATTCGTTAATTGTTTAGAATTTTGATGATTTTTTTTTATGGAATTTGTTGTTTAAAATTTTGATGATTCTTTGCAATTCGTTAATTATTTAGAATTTGATGATTCTCTCGAATTTAATTATTCTTTAAAACGATTCTTCAGAATCAGACGTTTCTTTAGAATGTAATGCACAGATGGAATTTGAAACTTCTGTAGAATAATTTTAGGATTTGTGATTGTTTGGAATTTCATGTTCGTGTAGATTTTTATGGCTTTAGAATTTAACGATTGTTTACACTTTGACGATTGTTCTAAAATATATAGTGAACAGAATTTGATTGGATTTAGTGTTTTAGATCTGTTGATTGAATTTAGTGTTTTAGATCTGTTGATTGAATTTAGTGTTTTAGATCTGTTGATTGAATTTAGTGTTTTAGATCTGTTGATTGAATTTAGTGTTTTAGATCTGTTGATTGAATTTAGTGTTTTAGATCTATTGATTAAGTGGAGTGTACTCAAGGGTATGAATGTGTGCATTTTTCTGGTGAGTAATCTTTTACGTTTTGTTGCGTGTAACTCCAGCATCTGGGCTCTGCGTTTTTTTTTATTATTAATCAGCTTATGCAATGTTCCATCGGTTTCTGATATTTACAAGTGAACTCCGGTATGAAAATTAATTTGGCTAATTCGTTACGTACTGTTTGCCATTCACTCTCCAAAAAAATGTGCGTTTACGTGTCAGGTGTGAATATGCATGTGTACAAAGAGAGAGAGAGACAGAGACAGAGAGAGAGACAGACAGAGAGAGAGAGAGAGAGAGAGAGAGAGAGACAGAGAGACAGAGAGAGACAGAGAGAGACAGAGAGAGACAGAGAGAGAGAGAGAGAGAGAGAGAGAGAGAGAGACAGAGACAGAGACAGAGAGAGAGAGAGAGCAGAGAGAGAGAGAGAGAGAGAGAGAGAGAGAGAGAGAGAGAGAGAGAGAGAGAGAGAGAGAGAGAGAGAGCACATGGGACTGTCGTGAGCTGGTTAGATATACTACAAGACCTTGAGAAGCTATCTGCTGAGAACTAATTGCATGTTCTACCACTGCTACTACTATGCCCTGAGGGGCCTGAGTAGTTTGTGAAGTTCTGCACTGCATCAACTTTGATCAATTATTTTGCAAAGTGCTTGTTCAACCACTTTTAAATGGACTATATTTTATTTTTCTCCTGCAACTTCATTCAAGTCTGTTTCTGCGTTCTACAGTACTGCAAAAAAAACTTTCCAGATAGCACATGTCTTTATGAATAGTACAAGCTTAACTACCCTTTCATGCACCCCCGGCCTTTATGTATTTTTGCAGCCATAAATGGACAGAATACTTAAACTAATAACTGATCAAACTTGTTTATAATATCGGTATTGTGCTGTTTTGCACTCATAATTCCTAGCGATGCAACCAAGCCTTTAGCTGGGCATGTTGCTCATTGTTTAACTGCAAATTTACTACCTTAAGATCCTCTTCTTTCCTTGTTTAATGTCATGGGCGAGGTAGCCATTGATTCAGGCCTAAAGTTTGCATCCAGTACCATCAGCCTTTTTTTCTGGCCAGCTCAATACTTAGATTTCTGTCAAAGGCCTAGAAATCTAAGTATGCTTCTCAGGAAGGAATTTTGTTAGTTCTTGTTATATATCACTGAAGATTTTTCTTATATTTGCTAAACAGGATCTTGTGTTATGAAACCCAGGTAGATTTTAAGTTATCTAACTCAAATTATAATGTGTTTTCCATATATGTTCAGTTATTGAAGTGACAGAGAGAGTGCAAGGTTATGGTTCTTCCTTTTTTTTAATACTGGAGAAACATTTCCCAATTTTCATCGTTTGGCACATTGCCTTCTTTTGATTTGATGAATATTAATGTTAATGGGAGCGAAATGGTGTTGACATATGGCATCTCTTATAATTTAGAGTGTAAGTCTGAGAACCTGCAAAGAAATTTCTTAACCTTGAAATATCGGTGTCGCGTTGAACGACAGATACAAAACTTGTTAATGGTCTTATTGGTGCTTTTATTATTTGCCCTTTACAAGTATGAAGAATTCTTTTGAGATACTGTCTTTTATATTTGTAGTTTTAAAATCTCTTTTGCAGTTATCTTTTATATATATATATATATATATATATATATATATATATATATATATATATATATATATATATAAAATCGTATGTAGTTAACGTGGTCTTCCGAGTTACCAGCCAATTTATGTTTTTGAACTATGTGTTTTAAGCGTTTTCTCATCTGGACTGGTTTTATTACTGTCTCGTGTTTAGGAGAGAGAAAAAGGGAGAGGGAAAGAAAGAAAGAGAGAGAGAGAGAGAGAGAGAGAGAGAGAGAGAGAGAGAGAGAGAGAGAGAGAGAGAGAGAGAGAGAGAGAGAGAGACAGAGACAGAGAGAGAGAGCAGTGGCAATCTCCTACTGGGCCAACACAACAGAACAATGTGCATACCATAAAGACACACATATATAATTTATCAGCCATAAAACCACAACAGGAACGACTTACACGCTGTAAAAGGAGAAGAATCTGCACTTTATATCCCATAAAGGGGACGGGCCGTTTGCTGTAAGGTCCAGCTTAACTGGCTGTGCCACATTTAAACCCCACGTAAACAAATTATTCCCCGCTAAGAGCTACTAAATCTGCAAATAAAAAAAACTATTTTATTTGTCGTAAATCTTGCTAGATTGATCTTTGACTTTTTTTCAATTTACAACTTGTGTAAAAGGAATATTTGAGCATCGTGTGTAGGCCGGTTGAATGTGCAAGATACTAGAGGAATAACAGGAGATTAATTCTGTAAGTTGAGTGGTACTGAAGATCTGTTTTTTTGACATTCATAATGACTGCTATTACATTCATGGGGAAAGCGCTTGCCTGTTTTTGTCAGGCGGCACCTGGGAAGTAACCACGTTCGATCCGAGGAAGGGAAGCTTTAGTTCGGAGGATCAAGAGCCCTTCACCAGCACCAAGGCACATATCCCAGGTGAAGGGAGAGGAAGAGCAGTGATGGGAAGTAGATGAAGAGCCATACTTCCTCTCTCCTTTGGTCAGAGCCGACTCAGCGGTGCCTGGGATCACTTCTCAGATGAATATCATAAAAAAAATATCAATACCATCACTAGTAGCAGTTCCATCATCAGTAGCAATGCCAATACCAGTAGCAATACCAACACGAGTAGCAATATCAACACCAGTAGCAATACCAACACCAGCAGCAATATCAACACCAGTAGGAGTACCAACACCATTAGCAATAACCAGCACATGTAGCATTACCATAATAGCAACATCAGTACTAGTAGCTATGGCAAATCTAGTAGCAGCACCATTCGCCATGTCAACTCTAGTAGCAGTACTAGTATCATTACCAGAAGCAATTTCACCACCATCACCAGCAGTAATATCCACACCAATAGCAATACCAACACCAACACTACTAGCAACACAAACACCAGTAGCAATACCAGCACTTCTAGCAAGCGTCAACTCCAGCAGCAGTAGCAATGCCATTACCATCAAGACTAGGAATACCAGAAATAGTAACAATATCAGCACAAGTAGCAATATTACCACTTATAGGTATGTCAGCACCTACACCAAATTCCATACTTACACCATCATCAGTAGCAATGCTAGTACCAGGAACAGTACCAGCACCAATACCAATACCATCACCAGTAGCAATGCTATTACCAGAAGCAGTACCAGCACCAATATCAATACCATCATTAGTAACAATGCTAGTACCAGAAGTAGTACCAGCACCAATACCAATACCATCACCAGTAGCAATGCTAGTACCAGAAGCAGTACAAGCACCAATATCAAAACCATCACCAGTAGCAATGCTAGTACCAGAAGCAGTACCAGCACCAATACCAATACCATCACCAGTAGTAATGCTAGTACCAGAAGCAGTACCAGTAGCAATGCTAGTACCAGAAGCAGTACCAGCACCAATACCAATACCATCACCAGTAGAAATGCTAGTACCAGAAGCAACACCAGCACCAATGTCAATACCCTCAAATTTACCTCTAACAATACCAACACCAGTAGCAACGCAAACACCAGCGCCTTTAGTAATAGCAATATTAGTAATGCCAACACACGCCAGGAGAGGAGCAGGAAAAACAACAAATGTTGTTGGACAAGCCTCGTGATTGATCTGACAAGTGGCTATTATAATTTAACTCCAGCAAATGCAAAGTTATGAAAATCGGGAAAGGGTAAAGACTACGGGAACAAAGTACAGCCTCGAGGGACAATGGTTGCAAACCTTCCTCAAACAGAAGGACCTCGGGGTGCTCATAGTTCTAAACATCTCACCTGAGGAACACTTCAACTGGCAAATTTAAGGGAACCTTTCAAGAACATTCCCAGCATAAGCACCAGAAGCAATAAGAATACCAGCTGAAGTAACGATACCAACACCAGTAAAAGTAGCAACACCAACACAAGTTGCAATGCTAAAACCAGCACAAGTAACAACACCAACACCAGCACAAGTTGCAATCCTAACACCAGCACAAATAGCAATACCAACATCATCACAAGTAGTAATATCAACATCAGTAGCAATACGAACACTATTAGTGATACCTGCACCAGAAGGAATACCATTACCTGCACCAGTAGCAATACCAACATCACGATCAGTACCAATATCAGTATAAAACCCAGAATCAATAATAACACTTTCACCGTTAGAAATTCCAAAGCCAGCACCTGTAGCGATACCAACACCAGCACCTGTAGGGCAAGATTCATGGACTATTTACATCCATAGGTACCCTACACACTGCTACAGAGGCCATTCCCTAATTTTGGTTTTCGTGGCCATTTTGCCACTTTTAACCTCGAAATAGTATAGTATTATTTTACCTGGTTGTATTATTTCTTTCCCTTGATCCAAGAAACTGAATTTATCATCCCTTTCCTTAAATTGAATCTGAATGCTCCCCGTACCACAGGTGCTATGTAACCCCTAAGAGCTTAGCGCTTTCTTCTGATTAAACTTTAACAATTCTGAACGGCATTAATCTTCAGTGGCTGACCCATCGTATGATTTGTATGGGACGTTTCATTGGCTTAGGCTGAGTAGACATAAATCTTGCTGGATTCAGTGTAATAACAAGAAAATGCATAATCTGGTCAGTTTAAACTTTAAGCACTGATGGGACTTGGAGTCTGGAATACGAGGATACCTTCCTCGGATCTCGCAACCATCTAAATACACCTTTTATTATTGTTTTAATTAGGGAGAGTGCTAAACCGCAGGGATCAAACAGATCCCGGAAACTGGGTGGAAGTCAGATTGAATTCAATGACTGGGAGTGCGGGTCCACCTGCCTGGCTCACGTCTCCCTCAGTAGCATCAAAGCGCCTCCCTAGGGAAGGATGGGAGAGGGTGTAGTATACCAGATTCGTGCAGGTGTAGCTGATCGTTATATACATGGGAGAGCTCTAAACCTATTTGGTTTAGACGGCTCCTGGGAAATGAGGAATAATCGGGTTTAATCTGTGGAAGTGGAGAGTAGCTCCAATCTTTCGGACCAAGAGCCCCACTCTTGTATTTAGTCAAGTTGGGAGGAGTAGGGGTGAGAGATTTAGAGAAAGAGTGAGAACCAGAGAGAACTGCTATCACATGTAATTAGTATTTTATTCATGCGAGGCGCTAAACCTTCGTGTGTGTAGGCTCGACCCTCCGTCTGGCAAGCGTTATACAGACACTTCTCTTGCTAACAGTCTTCCTGCGTAGAGAGAGAAGAGGAAGAGATGGATTCCCGTGGAAAATGTGTGACGGAATTTACGATGAAATGGGAGGGAATAGAGAAGAGAAAACTCTAAGAAGAGAAAGGTGTGAAGAGGAGGAGTGTTAGGAGGGGTGATGGAAGAGAGAGGGGTGATGGAAGAGAGAGGAGTCACTGAAAAGAGGGAAGAGAGAGAGAGAGAGGGGGGGGCGATGGTGGAAGAGAGGGAAGACAGAGGGGTGATGGGAGAGGGGATTGAGAGAGGGGTGGTGGAAGAAAGAGGGGTTTTGGAAGAGTGGGAAGAGAGAAGTTATAATGGAAGAGAGTGAAGAGAGAGGTTTGATGAAGAGAGGGAAGAAAGAGTGGTGATGAGAGAGAGGGAATAGAAAGTGGTGATGGGAGAGAGGGAAGAGAGAGGGGTGATGGAAGAGAAGGAAAAGAGAGGGGTGATTTAAGATAGAAGGGTTATAGAAGAGGAGAGAGTGGTGATGGAAGAGAGAAGAGAGAGAGAGAGAGATGATGGAAGAGAGGGAAGAGAGAAGGGTGATGGAAGAGAGGGATGGAAGACGGTGGATGGCTGTGGAAGTAGCCAATATCAAGACAGTAATAACCTCGAGGAGATGATTACCAGGTGTTGGTGTTGGGATGTTGGTGTGTTGGTGCTGGTGTGTTGGTGTGTTGGTGCTGGTGTGTTGGTGTGCTGGTGTTGGTATGTTGGTGTTGGTGTGTTGATGTTGGTGTGCTGGTGTTGGTGTGCTGGTGTTGGTGTGCTGGTGTTGGTGTACTTACCTAGTTGTACTCACCTAGTTGTGGTTGCAGGGGTCGAGACATAGCTCCTGGCCCCTCCTCTACACTGGCCGCTACTGGGTCACTCTCCCTGCTCCATGAGCTTTATCATACCTCTTCTTAAAGCTATGTATGGAACCTGCCTCCACTACATCGCTTCCCAAGCTATTCAACTTCCCGACCACTCTGTGACTGAAGAAATACTTCCTAACATCCCTGTGATTCATCTGAGTCTTCAACTTCCAACTGTGTCCCCTTGTTGCTGTGTCCCATCTCTGGAACATTCTGTCTCTGTCAACCTTGTCAATTCCTCTCAGTATTTTATATGTCGTTATCATGTCTCCCCTATCTCTCCTGTCCTTCAGTGTCGTCAGGTCGATTTCCCTTAACCTCTCACCGTAGGACATACCCCTTAGCTCCGGGACTAGTCTTGTTGCAAACCTTTGAACTTTCTCTAGCTTCTTTACGTGTTTGGCTAGATGTGGGTTCCAAACTGGTGCTGCATACTCCAATATGGGCCTAACGTACACAGTGTACAAGGTCCTGAACGATTCTTTATTAAGATGTCGGAATGCTGTTCTTAGGTTTGCTAGGCGCCCGTATGCTGCAGCAGTTATTTGGTTGATGTGCGCCTCAGGAGATGTGCCTGGTGTTATACTCACCTCAAGATCTTTTTCCTTGATTGAGGTTTGTAGTCTCTGGCCCCCTACACTGTACTCTGTCTGCGGTCTTCTTTGCCCTTCCCCAATCTTCATGACTTTGCACTTGGTGGGGTTGAACTCCAGAAGCCAATTGCTGGACCAGGCTTGCAGCCTGTCCAGATCCCTTTGTAGTTCTGCCTGGTCCTCGTCCGATTGAATTCTTCTCATCAACTTCACATCATCTGCAAACAGGGACACTTCTGAGTCTATTCCTTCCGTCATGTCGTTCACAAATACCAGAAACAGCACCGGTCCTAGGACTGACCCCTGTGGAACCCCACTCGTCACCGGCGCCCACTCTGACATCTCGCCACGGACCACGACTCGCTGCTGTCTTCCTGACAGGTATTCCCTGATCCATTGTAGTGCCTTCCCTGTTATCCCTGCCTGGTCCTCCAACTTCTGCACTAATCTCTTGTGTGGGACTGAGTCAAACGCCTACTTACAGTCCAAGAATATGCAATCTACCCACCCCTCTCTCTCTTGTCTTACTGCTGTCACCCTGTCATAGAACTCCAGTAGGTTTGTGACACAGGATTTCCCGTCCCTGAAACCGTGTTGGCCGTCGTTGATAAGCTCATTCCTTTCTAGGTGCCCCACCACTCTTCTCCTGACTATCTTCTCCATGACCTTGCATACTATACATGTCAGTGACACTGGCCTGTAGTTTAGTGCCTCATGTCTGTCTCCTTTTTTAAAGATTGGAACTACATTTGCTGACTTCCATACTTCAGGTAGTCGCCCTGTTTCGATAGACGTGTTGAAGATTGTTGTTAGTGGTACACATAGCTCCTCTGCTCCCTCTCTCAGGACCCATGGTGTGTTGATGTTGGTGTGTTGGTGTGCTGGTGTTGGTGTGCTGGTGTTGGTGTGTTGGTGTTGGTGTGCTGGTGTTGGTGTGCTGGTGTTGGTGTGCTGGTGTTGGTGTGCTGGTGTTGGTGTGCTGGTGTTGGTGTGTTGATGTTGGTGTGTTGGTGTGCTGGTGTTGGTGTGCTGGTGTTGGTGTTCTGGTGTTGGTGTGCTGGTGTTGGTGTGCTGGTGTTGGTGTGCTGGTGTTGGTGTGCTGGTGTTGGTGTGCTGGTGTTGGTGTGTGGGTGTTGGTGTGCTGGTGTTGGTGTGCTGGTGTGGTGTTCTGGTGTTGGTGTGCTGGTGTTGGTGTGCTGGTGTTGGTGTGCTGGTGTTGGTGTGCTGGTGTTGGTGTGCTGGTGTTGGTGTGCTGGTGTTGGTGTGCTGGTGTTGGTGTGCTGGTGTTGGTGTGCTGGTGTTGGTGTGCTGGTGTTGGTGTGCTGGTGTTGGTGTGTTTGAGTGTTGGTGTGCTGGTGTTGGTGTGCTGGTGTTGGTGTGCTGGTGTTGGTGTGCTGGTGTTGGTGTGCTGGTGTTGGTGTGCTGGTGTTGGTGTGCTGGTGTTGGTGTGCTGGTGTTGGTGTGCTGGTGTTGGTGTGCTGGTGTTGGTGTGCTGGTGTTGGTGTGCTGGTGTTGGTGTGCTGGTGTTGGTGTGCTGGTGTTGGTGTGCTGGTGTTGGTGTGCTGGTGTGGTGTGCTGGTGTTGGTGTGCTGGTGTTGGTGTGCTGGTGTTGGTGTGCTGGTGTTGGTGTGCTGGTGTTGGTGTGTTGATGTTGGTGTGCTGGTGTTGGTGTGCTGGTGTTGGTGTGCTGGTGTTGGTGTGTTGGTGTGCTGGTGTTGGTGTGCTGGTGTTGGTGTGCTGGTGTTGGTGTGCTGGTGTTGGTGTGCTGGTGTTGGTGTGCTGGTGTTGGTGTGCTGGTGTTGGTGTGCTGGTGTTGGTGTGCTGGTGTTGGTGTGCTGGTGTTGGTGTGCTGGTGTTGGTGTGCTGGTGTTGGTGTGCGGTGTTGGTGTGCTGGTGTTGGTGTGCTGGTGTTGGTGTGCTGGTGTTGGTGTGCTGGTGTTGGTGTGCTGGTGTTGGTGTGTTGATGTTGGTGTGCTGGTGTTGGTGTGCTGGTGTTGGTGTGCTGGTGTTGGTGTGCTGGTGTTGGTGTGTTGGTGTTGGTGTGTTGTTAGTGGTGAGTTGGTTGTGGCGTGTTAGTGGTAATGCGTTGGTGGTTTTGTGTTGGTAGTGTAGTCACCTATTTGTGGTTGCAGGGGTCGAGTCATAGCTCCTGGCCCCGCCTCTTCACTGATTGCTACTAGGTCCTCTCTCTCCCTGCTCCATGAGTTTTATCAAACCTCGTCTTAAAACTATGTATGGTTCCTGCCTCCACTACGTCACTTTCTAAGCTATTCCACTTCCTGACAACTCTATGACTGAAGAAATACTTCCTAACATCCCTTTGACTCATAGGAGTCTTCAACTTCCAATTGTGACCCCTTGTTTCTGTGTCCCCTCTCTGGAACATCTTGTCTCTGTCCACCTTATCTATTACTTGCAGTATTTTATATGTCGATATCATGTCTCCCCTAACCCTCCTGTCCTCTAGTGTCGTCAGGCCGATTTCCCTTAACCTTTCTTCGTAGGACAATCCCCTTAGCTCTGGGACTAGTCTTGTTGCAAACCTTTGCACTTTCTCTAATTTCTTGACGTGCTTGACCAGGTGTGGGTTCCAAACTGGTGCTGCATACTCCAGTATGGGCCTGACGTATATGGTATACAGAGTCTTGAATGATTCCTTAGTGAGGTATTGGAACGCTATTCTTAGGTTTGCCAGCCGCCCGTATGCTGCAGCAGTTATCTGATTGATGTGTGCCTCAGGAGATGTGCTCGGTATTATACTCACCCCAAGATCTTGTTCCTTGAGTGAGGTTTGCAGTTTTTCTCCACCTAGACTGTGTGTGTTGATAGTTGTGTGTTGGTGATGGTGTGATGTGTTGGTGATGGTGTGATGTGTTGGTGGTGGTGTGATGTGTTGGTGGTGGTATGTTGTGGGTGGTGCGTTATGTGTGAAGTAGGTGTAGGTAATATGTTGGTGGTGTGTAGGGTGTGGTGTGCTAGTGGTGCTTGATGGTGACAATTGTGTGTAAGATGGTGGTAATGTTGCTGGTAGTGATATTATGGAGATGTATGTTGGTATTTCCTTCTTTCTTAATGTAAGTGACCTATAGTCGTTTTATGAGGTAAAAAACTTTGTAAAAGAAGATTTAGGAGAATAAATCCCATTGGATACCACTCTACACTTATTACAAAAGATGTGCATATTACTTGCAACTAGATAACGGTTCAGGGCGAGACGAAAAGTCGTTCATTTAATTGTGAATGGTTCCAGCTATTTTATTGTGTAAGAGCAGTGCAGCTCAAACAAATTTTACAGGAGGAAAATGCTATGCAAGATCCTCAAATTTTCTGACTGTAAATCCTTATGTTACAAGAGCATGTGTTCCCGCTGCCATAAAGAGTATCAGGGAAGCAAGGATGAGAGCACTAGGAAGATAGCCAAACATTGTAACAACAATAGTCATAATATGTTCCAAACACGGACACTTTCATGGCACTCTCCTGGCAAGTGCGGCTGCCGTTGCTGCCTTGTCAACTCGCTAGCTATACTAGGGTAGTTGCTGTTGATATCATGTCCACACAATAGCTACTAGAGTTGTTATTGTTATATCAACACAACGGCTGCGCTAGGACGGCTGCTGCTTTTGCCACCTTGTCCAGACAATGGCCACTAGAGCTGCCTCTGTTGCTGCCTCGTCAACATAATATTCACTAGGGCGATAATTGCTGTCATACACACAATAGCCATTAGAGCGGCATCGTTCACAGAATAGCCACTAGGGTGTCTGCTGTTGCTGTCTCCTCCACATAAAAGGCACAAGGGTGGCTGTTGATGCTGCCTCGCCCACACAGTAACAACTAGGGTGGCTTTTGTATTTTCCTAATTTCCTCGTCGGGGAACTCTTGGCTGAACACTCAGTAAGCTCTCAACTCTTGGCTGAACACTCAGTAAGCTCTCAACTCTTGGCTGAACACTCAGTAAGCTCTCAACTCTTGGCTGAACACTCAGTAAGCTCTCAACTCTTGGCTGAACACTCAGTAAGCTCTCAACTCTTGGCTGAACACTCAGTAAGCTCTCAACTCTTGGCTGAACACTCAGTAAGCTCTCAACTCTTGGCTGAACACTCAGTAAGCTCTCAACTCTTGGCTGAACACTCAGTAAGCTCTCAACTCTTGGCTGAACACTCAGTAAGCTCTCAACTCTTGGCTGAACACTCAGTAAGCTCTCAACTCTTGGCTGAACACTCAGTAAGCTCTCAACTCTTGGCTGAACACTCAGTAAGCTCTCAACTCTTGGCTGAACACTCAGTAAGCTCTCAGAAACATAGTGAGAAAGACACTTCTTTTTATTGTTTTATCCTACCTTTATCAGGTAGGATTCTGTTAAGTAGTATTATTTCAAAATATTCCATGTATAAATTGCTAAGGACTGGTGAGAAATGATTTCCCATTTCCATACCAAATTTCTGAGTGTAAAATTCGTCATTAAACACAAACTTTGAATCAACAATGCAAAGTTTATTAAGCTCAATGATTGTTGGTACTGCCAATGGTAAATCATAGTTACCGAGGTCTTAATATAGAAAACTTAATAGGTGATCAACTGGAACTTTTGTGAACAGCTAATATACATCAAAACTAACCATATTATAAATATTTAAATCAGCAATGGTGCTTAATTTATCAACTAAATCAATATTAATTTTTAACATTAAAGTTAGAAACTTTGCCAACAATTGGGGTCAATATATCTACTAGCCAAAAACCCCACAGGGAGGACCAGGAAGGGTTGACGCCCCCAAAGGACCCCCAGACCAAATTCGAGTGACCTAAAACACCCCCAGAGGGACCAGGAAGAGTTGTGGCCAACGTAGGACCCCCCAGACCAAATTCGAGTGGCCAAACCCCCACCAGAGGGACCAGGAAGAGTTGAGGCCCCGTACGACCCCAGACCAAATTCGACTGGACAAAAAAAACCCCAGGGGTACCAGGAAGAGTTGAGGCCCCCGTAGGACCCCCCAGACCAAATTCGAGTGGCCACAAACCCCCAGGGGGCCCAGGAAGAGTTGTGGCCAACGTAGGACCCCCAGACCAAATTCGAGTGGCCAAAACCCCCTAGGGGACCAGAAAGACTTGAGGCCCCGTAGGACCCCCAGACTGAATTGGAGTGGCCACAAACCCCCAGGGGACCAGGAAGAGTTGAGGCCCCGTAGGACCCCCAGACCAAATTCGCGTGGCCAAACCCCCTAGGGGGACCAGAAAACTTGAGGCCCCGTAGGACCCCCAGACTGAATTGGAGTGGCCACAAGCCCACCAGGAGGACCAGGAAGAGTTGAGGCCCCGTAGGATGGCCTCAGCTCTTCCTGGTCTCCTGGTGGGTTTGGCCACTCGAATTTGGTCTGGGGGTCTCTGAGGGCCTCAATCTCCTGGTCCCCCTGGAGAGGTTTAACTACTCGAATTTGGTCTGGAGTCGAGGGCTCTTCCTGGTCCCCATGATGGGGTTTTGGCCACCTCGAACTTTGGTCTGGGGGGTCCCTAGGGCCTCAACTTTCCTGGTCCCCTGGGGTTTTGGCCACTCGAGTTGGTCTGGGGGTCCTCAGGCCTCAACTCTTCCTGGTCCCCTGAGGGTTTGCCACTCGAATTTGGTCTGGGGGTCCTACAGGCCTCAACTCTTCCTGGTCCCCCTGGGGTTTTGGCCACTCGATTTGGTCTGGGGTCCACAGAGGCCTCAACTCTTCCTGGTCCCCTGAGGTTTTAGCCACTCGAATTTGGTCTGGGGGGTCCTACAGGGGCCTCAACTCTTCCTGGTCCCCTTGGGGTTTTGGCCACTCGAATTTGGTCTGGGGGTCCTACAGGGGCCTCAACTCTTCCTGGTCCCCTGGGGTTTGGCCACTCGAATTTGGTCTGGGGGTCCTACGGGGGCCTCAACTCTTCCTGGTCTCCTGGGGTTTTGGCCACTCGAATTTGGTCTGGGGGTCCTACGGGGCCTCAACTCTTCCTGGTCTCCCTGGGGTTTTTGGCCACTCGAATTTGGTCTGGGGTCCTACGGGGCCTCAACTCTTCCTGGTCTCCTGGGGTTTTGGCCACTCGAATTTGGTCTGGGGGTCCTACGGGGCCTCAACTCTTCCTGGTCCCCCTGGAGGGTTTTAGCCACTCGAATTTGGTCTGGGGTCCTACGGGGCCTCAACTCTTCCTGGTCCCCTGGAGGGTTTTAGCCACTCGAATTTGGTCTGGGGGTCCTACGGGGGCCTCAACTCTTCCTGGTCCCTCTGGAGGGGTTTTAGTCACTCGAATTTGGTCTGGGGTCCTACGGGGCCTCAACTCTTCCTGGTCCCTCTGGAGGGTTTTAGTCACTCGAATTTGGTCTGGGGTCCTACGGGGCCTCAACTCTTCCTGGTCCCTCTGGGGGTTTTGGTCACTCGAATCTTTGGGCTGGGGTCCTACA
>WNWK01003423.1:119564-167776 GCA_009830355.1 Cherax destructor | reverse complement strand
CGTGAAATGATATTTTCTTTACCTACATGGCATAGGAGAGCTTTACCAATACTATGATTGGAAAGATAGGTAGTTGAGTAGTCGGTCTTAGAGTAAAAATCTTTGTCCATTGAGTAGTGTGAAACAAAGTGTTTAAGGGAGTGCGTGACGAGCTGGTAGTTTCTGAGATGAATGAGAAGGAAGTGTCGAATCGTCATGTAAGGGTCTTGGTCGTTGGATGTGGGACCGGAGGTGGTCCGACATGTGACAGGCGAGCAATCCGAAAATGCCGCACCGTAGAGGAGAAGCCGGAATCAAGGTCAGAGAAGAGCGAAGTCAGACGGTCAAAGAGCGGTCGGAACCCTGGTACCTGAAGCAGGTGATGAACCGGCACCAGCAAGAGGTACGGGGTATTGGAGGTGTCCAAGATTGTCCATTAACAGGTAGGGTCAGAACTGGGTGTGGTATCAGGAAGGGGCCCGGGGTAGTCTGGAACCTACTACCCCCGGGCCCCTTCCTGATACCACACCCAGTTCTGACCCTACCTTGTTAATGGACAACTCTTCGGACACCTCCAATACCCCCGTACCTCTTGCTGGTGCCGGTTCATCACCTGCTTCAGGTACCAGGGTTCCGACCGGCTCTTTTGACACGTCTGACCTTCGCTCTTTCTTTTTGTTTTTAAGAAAAAAAATAAAATAAAATAAAAATAAAAAAAATGGGGGAACGTGGAGGAATAGCTCCTAGGAGGAATGAAATTGGCGTAAATCCCCCTCCGCGCCCAAGTGGACCTCAACACCGCAAGTAGTGCAGATGCTGCATAGAACCCGTGCCAGTAAATCAGCAATCGGGGATAGCAACCTCACATCCACCGAGCCACCTCGGCGGACAAAAGAGAGCGGGGCCGGATACCCGCCACAAAGCATATCTTCTTCGGCCACCACGCCCGGAATTCGAAAGATGGCCTCTAGAGATACACTCGTCGCCCGAAAGATACCCAAAGCCACTCCCCGGGAGACCGGAGAGGGATCGGGACATCCCCAGGTGATCCAGATTCCACGGCAAACTACACCACCGCCAAGAACCTCAAGGGAATGGGATGGACCACCGTACCCTTCCCCCTACCTAGGAACTAGAATGCCTGTGGAGAGAAGCTCCCAGGGTAAAAATGGGAAGGAAATAATGAAGGGATGAAGAGGAGGAGGAGGAGGAAAGGGGAAAAGGGAAGATGGGAAAGGGGAGGGGGGATTGGGGGGTAATTAGGTTCGGTCTGAGGAAGAAGACCAAGAGGTCCAATTCCTCAGACCGATAGCCTCTTTACCTCGACAAGGAGCCCCCCTTAAAGAGGATATCTTCATATGGTAGTAAAAAGTTACAATTCTGAACTCCAGCACCTCACTTACCAGTAAGTACACAAGTTCAAATTCTTATTCCTGTTGCTTTAATTCTTCAAACTTCTCGCCACTATTACCGTTATTCTTAAATTTTGAATTTTCTTCAGAATCCTTCATGAGTTTACCTTATTTCTGTCCACCAGTTGCTGACAAGTCTGCTACAAACAGTAAGCTCCTTCTATATAGAGGCAGGTAGATATAAAAACTAACCAGACATTCTTTACTGGAGATATTTTTTTATTACTGTGTATATATATTTTTTTATTATTACTGTGTATATATAATTTCTGTACAATGTGGAAGTTGGCACAAGGCCACTGGATTCTGGACACATCCTAAACCAGTTACCAAGAAAACTGGATACCACAGGTAACCAGGTGAGATAGACCAGGTAAAAAAAATAATAGCTATAAATATTTCAAGAAAATGTTACAAAACAAGAGAGCACAAGGTCAGGAGAAAATGACATACCTGGGAGGTCAAAAGGATGAGACCAGGAGACCAAATACTGTGATTGACAGCTTCTTGTGACTAACTGGCAAGTAAAACTTTAAAGGCTACACCACTGGGTTTAGAGAACTGCAATATATGGTAATCAAACAGAAATTAATGTATTCACATTTAGTAATAATCAAATATTAAATAGGCTACCAACACAATTCACTAAGTACAAGTGACAAAGTAAGCTCCTACATTACCAGGATTGAAGTGAAATGGTAAAGCAAGAACACAGCAAATGTTCTTGGAATTAGTATAAATATTAAAAGGTATACAAAGGCAATGAAATAATAGCATGCCACAAAAAGACAAGTGGATGTAAACTATCATGCTATCAACAGTACCACAATCATAATTTAAATGTTCCACCAGTTATTGCTGCAATTTATACTAATGGCTTTTGTGGCTTTGTCATAATTATTTGGGGGGAGGGAGGGAGAGAGTATACATACATGCACGCATGCACAAACGCACACATACACACACACAGCTATGACTCGACCCCTGCAACCACAATTGAGTACACACACACACACACAAAATCATTCACTCTCTCTCTCTGAAGATGCAAATAAACCACAAGGAAAGGTTATAAACAGAGCTTGAGGCCCATTGGTATAATGTCTCAAGAAACTAGGTCACTGAATTATTATTTTTATAATAAAAAAGAAGCACTAAACCACAGGGGTCATAGGTCACTGAATGCTTTAGATGTGAAGTTTAAATAATATATTATAAACCACATGTTCCTCTGAAGAAACACAGGACACCAGTGAGTGTATTGTTGGAATGACATTTCAGGAAAAACAAGAGGCACCCACCAGTTATAAGATAGTGTGAGAGCAAACAACACTGAAGCTCAATATTAAGTGCTATTATCATGTGTGATCATCTTCTATGGTTATTATATGCCCGGTGAACGTACATGTTATAGGTAATCTAGTGTATGTTTATACTAGATTGTGTAAGGTTCACAGCCAGCAACTGACACTCAGGCTAATTTTACAAACTGATAGCTTAAATACTTCAGAGAAATCTTATTTAATTGTCCATTATATGGGACTGATCTAAATCTTATTAATGCAAGTATCACAAAGTGAGAGGGTAATTGTAGTAGGGGACCTAAATGCTAAAGTAGGAGAAACATTTAGAGAGGGTGTGGTAGGTAACTTTAGGGTGCCAGGTGTAAATGATAATGGGAGCCCATTAATTGAACTTTGTATAGAAAGGGGTTTAGTTATAGGCAATACATATTTTACAAAAAAAAGGATAAGTATACAAGATATGACGTAGGGCGCAATAACAGTAGTTTGTTGGACTACGTATTGGTAGATAAAAGACTGTTGAGTAGACTTCAGGATGTACATGTTTATAGAGGGGCCACAGATATATCAGATCACCTTTTAGTTGTAGCTACAGTGAGAGTAAAAGGTAGATGGGATACAAGGAAAATAGAAGCAGTAAGTAAGAGAGAGGTGAAGATTTATAAACTAAAAGAGGAGGCAGTTAGGGTAAGATATAAACAACTATTGGAGGATAGATTGGCTAGTGAGAGTATAGGCAACGGGGTTGAAGATGTATGGGGTGGGTTTAAGAATGTAGTGTTAGAGTGTTCAGCAGAAGTATGTGGTTATAGGAAAGTGGGTGCAGGAGCAAAGAAGAGCAATTGGTGGAATGATGATGTAAAGAGAGTAGTAAGGGAGAAAAAGTTAGCATATGAGAGGTTGTTACAAAGTAGAAGTGATGCAAGGAGGGAAGAGTATATGGAGAGAAAAAGAGAAGTTAAGAGAGTGGTGAAGCAATGTAAAAAGAGAGAAAATGAAAGTGGGTGAGATGTTATCAACAAATTTTGTTGAAAATAAGGAAAAGTTTTGGAGTGAGATTAATAAGTTGAGGAAGCCTAGGGAACAAATGGATTTGACAGTTAAAAATAGGAGAGGAGAGTTAGAGGTATTGGGAAGATGGAGGGAATATTTTGAGGAATTGTTAAATGTTGATGAAGATAGGGAAGCTGTGATTTTGTGTATAGGGCAAGGAGGAACAATATCTTGTAGGAGTGAGGAAGAGCCAGTTGTGAGTGTGGGGAAAGTTCGTGGGGCAGTGGGTAAAATGAAAGGGGGTAAGGCAGCTGGGATTGATGGGATAAAGATAGAAATGTTAAAAGCAGGTGGAGATATAGTTTTGGAGTGGTTGGTGCTATTATTTAATAAATGTATGGAAGAGGGTAAGGTACCTAGGGATTGGCAGAGAGCGTGTATTGTTCCTTTGTATAAAGGCAAAGGGGACAAAAGTGTGTGCAAAAATTATAGAAGAATAAGTCTGTTGAGTATACTGTACCTGGTAAAGTGTATGGTAGAGTTATTATTGAAAGAATTAAGAGCAAGACGGAGAGTAGGATAGCAGATGAAAAAGGTGGTTTTAGGAAAGGTAGAGGGATGTGTAGACCAAGTGTTTACAGTGAAACATATAGCTGAACAGTATTTACGTAAGGGTAAAGAGGTTTTTGTGGCATTTATGGATTTGGAAAAGGTGTATGACAGGGTGGATATAGGGGGGCAATGTGGCAGATGTTGCAGGTGTATGGAATAGGAGGTAGGTTACTGAAAGCAGTGAAGAGTTTATATGAGGATAGTGAGGCTCAGGTTAGAGTATGTAGGAGAGGGGGAGATTATTTCCCAGTAAAAGTAGGCCTTAGACAAGGATGTGTGATGTCACCATGGCTGTTCAATATATTTATGGATGGGGTTGTAAGAGAAGTGAATGCGCGGGTGTTGGCAAGAGGTATGGGGTTAAAAGATAAAGAATCTAACGCAAAGTGGGAGTTGCCACAGCTGCTTTTTGCTGATGACACTGCTTTTGAGAGATTCTGAAGAGAAGTTGCAGAGGTTGGTGGATTAGTTTGGTAGGGTATGTAAAAGAAGGAAATTTAAAGTGAATATAGGAAAGAGTAACAAAAAGATTAAGTGATGAAAAATTGGATATCAGATTGGAGGGAGAGAGTATGGAGGAGGTGAATGTATTCAGATATTTAGGAGTGGACGTGTCAGCAGATGGGTCTACGAAGGATGAGGTGAATCACAGAATTGATGAGGGTAAAAGGGTAAGTGGTGCACTTAGGAGTCTGTGGAGACAAAGAACTTTGTCTGTGTAAGCAAAGAGGGGAATGTATGAGAGTAGTTATACCAACACTCTTATATGGGTGTGAAGCATGGGTGGTAAATGTTGCAACAAGGAGAAGGCTGGAGGCAATGGAGATGTCATGTCTGAGATCAATGTGTGGTGTGAATATAATGCAGTGAATTCATAGTGCGGAAATTAGGAGGTGCGGGATTACTAAGACTATTATCCAGAGGGCTGAGGGGTTGTTGAGATGGTTTGGACATGTAGAGAGGATGGAACAAAGTAGAATGACTTCGAGTGTATAAATCTACAGTGGAGGGAAGGCGGGGTAGGGGTCGGCCTAGGAAAGGTTGGAGGGAGGGGGTAAAGGAGGTTTTGTGTGCGAGGGGCTTGGACTTCCAGCAAGCATGCATGAGCGTATTTGATAGGAGTGAATGGAGACAAATGGTTTTTAATACTTGACGTGCTGTTGGAGTGGAAGCAAGGTACGTAACATTTATGAACGGATTCAGGGAAACCGGCAGGCCGGACTTGAGTCCTGGAGATGGGAAGTACAGTGCCTGCACTCTGGAGGAGAGATGTTAAATGTTGCAGTTTTATAACTGTAGTGTAAGCATGCCTCTGGCAATACAGTGATGGAGTGAATGATGATGAAAGTTTTTCTTTTTTGGGCCACCCTGCCTTGGTGGGAAACGGCCGGTGTTAAAAAAAAAAAAAATATATCACAAAGAACACTCAAATTTTAGCAATGTCAGTGCTTGTTTGAAAACCACATAATTAACAATAATATTTACTATGTCAACACATATTTGTTTCAAAATTACAAAATCCCTTCTGTGAACATAACTTTCAAGTCATTTTAAAGACTGATAATCTGTTAAACTGGACACAACTTATTTCTTGTGTACATTAATTAATATATGTTATAGTACATACTACAATTTATTCTCCATTTTTTCAGAAACTGTTGGAAAGTGAACCAGCCTCCAATATTCACTGAGTACTATATTAAAACCTTCAAGTTTTACAGAACGAAGATTCAGAAAATTATTATTATAATCAAATAGAAGCGCTAAACCACAGAGATTCAGAAAAGAAAATCCAAAATTCATACAGAAATTTATGTAGCTAATGTAATAACTGAACATACTGTATCATTTTGTCAATACCCAGTATTAAGTTGGAGAATACTAGTTGGGGTCATTTTCACAGAAAGGCTGTGCCATATTTAACAGATTCTTTAAGGGAATATTATAATAAATTAATATTTTTTAAGACTTTGGCTTCACGAGTGAAATGTAGGTTGTGGTAACATATTAACATGTTACTAATTATATACCTTTCAAACTCATACCAACCTAGTGCAATGAATTATGATCCCATATTATTATTTTCCCTCCGCCCAGCAACCACACCTCCATAGCATATAAGCATAGCATGTTTATATGCTATGTAATGTGTTTCTTATATAATTTTGAAGAAAATATCATGATGGATTAATGAAAATGTCTATATTAACGTAAAATAAGACATTTAATGTGCCCAAGAGTGATTATTATTACGTACTATTAGTATTACTATGGCTTTAAGACTAGAGAGACACTCTTATATTATTGTAACTCATTGTTTTTCTGTTTCAGTGATTTAGGTATGAGAATGGTGTTTACCTCACAGGTTCTGTTTTATGAGGTTTTTTAATTAACTCGTATTCAAATCAGCCTTGGATACTGAAAGGGCTACAGGTCAGTGCTCGGCGTACAGTACACTGTATAGAAAGACATTAACACAAGCATTCAGTAACATGATTTGCCATGTACATTTGTATGAAAAGCTTAGTTGTTAACACATTAAAAATTATTGTAATTTACTAACAAACATGCATTCTTCACAAGTTGCATCTCGTTTGAATACCATGTTCTCGTATTAATAAGTCTGGATCCATCAAGGAAGATACTTTGATGCTGATAGAGAACCCATGATCCAAGGAACTGGACTTGGCCACCCTTTTCTTGGACTAAATCTGAATGACTCCCAGGTGCTGTATAAGCCCTTTGGGTTTAGCACTTCCCTGTGATTACAATAACATTTAAATCGTGCATAAGAATGGAGTCAAATATGATTTCCCTGATTATTATTATAATCAAATAGAAGCGCTAAACCACAGGGGTTATACAGCATGATTTCCCTGAGCTAGTTAAGTTTATGGTGTGTAAAATTAGCTCATGGCAGTTGCCAGCTGTGAACTCTACAATTGTATATACAGTAGGGCTCCACTTATACGGCAGGTTAGGTTCCAGGCTACTGCCAGAAAGCAGACATTGCCGGAAAGCAGAACGCCATTTTTTCCCACTTATAAATGTATATAAATGCCAGACAAGTTTACACTAACTTATATTAAGTTAGTAATAGAACTAGGCATTAAAAAAACAATAAAAAGTAAAATAATACACATTCATTATTTACCTTAAAATATGTGTAGTCTTAATGTAGGATGAGAGGCGAGTAGTATTTATTTGTAGGAAGTCAGGTGTAGGTAGCCAGTAGATGTAGTCCACCTGGCTACATAGCTGCACCTATCTACATAGCTATACGATATTTAATGTGGCACAGAGCCATATTATTACCATCGATATACCTTCTTTCACCGAGTTTAATCATTTCTAACAATTACATTTAGATGCCATCATAAACAAAGGGAAAAGTAATGAATAATTCATGCCGAGAATTGTAAGCAAAAGCGTTGTGTTATGGGGAGTAACTGGGCCAGACGCAGATTCATACACATTTTCTCTGATGCTGGACCAGAGAAAATGTAATGTTTTCCCTCCGCCTGGCAACCACACTTCCATAGCATATAAACATAGAATGTTTATATGCTATGTAGTGTGTTTATATAATTTTGAAAAAAAATATCATAGATGGATTAATGAAAATGTCTATATTAACGTAAAATAAGACATTTAATGTCCCCACGAGTGATTATTATTAGTACATATTACATATTTTCACTCCGCCTGGCAACCACACCTCCATAGCATATAAACATAGCATGTTTATATGCTATGTAATGTGTTTCTTATATAATTTTGAAGAAAATATCATGATGGATTAATGAAAATGTCTATTAACGTAAAATAAGACATTTAATGTGCCCAAGAGTGATTATTATTACGTACTATTAGTATTACTATGGCATTAAGACTAGAGGGACACTCTTAGTGATTTTAATGTGTACCTGCAATCCAGCACAGTAAGTATACATGTTTTTAGGTACAGATACATATAAGTATAATTATCAGAGTACATATAAAATATGCAATACAGTGGACCCCCGAGTATCGGCCATAATTCGTTCCAGGAGCTAGGCCTCAACTTGAACTGGCCGAAAGTCAAACTAATATTTCCCATAAGAAATAATGTAAATACAGTGGACCCCCGAGTTTCGTAAAAACTTCACTCCTGAAGTCTGCTCAAGTGCCATTACCGAACGAATTTACTCCCTTAAGGAAAAATTTCACGTAGGTTAGTCTATTTCAGACCCCCAAAAATACACTTCCACAAGAACTTACAAAATTATACTTACATAATTGCACGATTTCTGGGGTATTCGTTAACCGAGGGTCCACTGTACAATTAATCTGTTTCCACCCAAAAATATTCACCAAAAATTCATTTTTTTAAAGAATAAATAATATAGTTTTACATACAGAAAACAATGAGAAATAAATATAAAGCACTATTTTTAATGGATAAATGAACATTTGAATCAGTTTTACCTTTATTGAAGACTTTTGTTGGCATATGAGAGTGTATGGAGAGTTTGTTTGGAGGCAGGACAAGATAGCCCTTCAATACAACACTAATATAAACTCTACGGCTTATTTAACTATCACAATTCATCTAATATGATATAATAAACATTATTAATAACATAGAAACATGATATGCACTCTAGAATAAATAAAATATGTCATTATGTATGAGGGAACTGGCAGTAGTTATTGTTGTTGGGTTTATAAGCGCCACTGACCATAAGCCGTACATATACTGCTGGTGGTGGAGGAAGCAGGCCACCACCACTAATTCATACTGAAACAATGTACGTAATTTACACTTTAATTTATAAATAAGAAATATTTACACTTTATAAATAAGAAATATTTACACTTGCCTTGCTACACTTTATCGCTGGCTGGTGCTATAGCCTTTATCGACTCATGCTGCTTTAGTATCATGCATATCATAGAATCAGTGAATCACTGAAGACACATTCTCCCCTCTCTCTTCCTCCTCCACTTTGGTACTTTGCTACAATTTCTTTCTTTAGTTCTATTATATTTGTCACTTTCTTTACCAAAGAGCTACCACTATGAAGTTTCTTTGGGCCCATGGTGGCTTATTTCACAGTCACAATCAATAAACAAGCACTAAACACAATGAATTTATTGTGAAATGTAATGTTCACTCAATGGTAAACAAAGCTAGACTGGCTCACGGCGCCTGTGCAGGGAGGCGGACAGGTCTGGTACGTGGTCTGATAGTTGGGGAAATGGCCGATATTCGGGCAAAAATTGGGATGAAAACAAACCGGGTGGTGAGTGCTGTATTAGAAAGACGGGTTGCTGTGTAGAGTTTTTTGGTCATAATTTGAAATCGGCGTATTAGCGGAACGCCGTAAAGCAGGGCCCCACTGTACATTAGTTATATATAGACTATCAATCATTGCGCATATAATAACCATGAGAGTTGTTCAAGTTATTATCCTGTTACCGAACTACTTGATTTTTACTTGTTATACTACCTGGTGGGTGCATCTCCTGGGCTCTCCTGAGAAACACGTGGCACTAGTCTTCTGTATTCTTTGAATAACTTACCTTCTGAAAACTGTTTACACTGAAAGGACTCAATCTGTTATGAATTTCCCTTAGCAGTTTATTTGTATAATAAATAGCCTGTCTTGCAATGCTTTTGCAAATGTATCTTAATAACCTCCAAAAATGGAGGGTATTAAGACATTTAAGCTTCACTATATTGGTTAATTTATCATTTGTATACATTTATAACAATAGCTATTGAATGGGGTCAGGTTGCCTATTGTGATACAGTAAAAAAAAAATCAAATATAATTCCATAAGTTGTTCAATCTTGTTCAATGCAACGAAGTAAAAATTAACGTAAAAGTCTAAGGAATCTTTAAATTGTGTAATCAAAATTTAGCTGTCTGTAAGTTACTGTGAATTTTCTTACTTATACAAACCCAACACATCCAGATGCCTAATTAGACAATCCACAACTACAAATAAAAATTAATCATGTGTTAATGATTTTAAAGAAAATAAGATTTTTGGTTTCTGAACCCATGGTTTGTAACAAAGCTTAAGGAGTGAAGAATAAAAAAATAATTCAGCATACAACCACAAGGCATTGGCATATATTCTACTCCAGCAATTTAAACCTCAAGATATCAAGGGCTTATTAAGCCTAAGCTATAAAACTCTTAGGTATTTTATAGCCTAAAACTAACCCAGGGATCAGTATTCATTTTCTTTATTTTATATTTTTGTTGGGGAAGGAGAGGGTAGGTGGAAATTCCAGTTTAGAGGTTGCTTGTCAATCATGTACCAAATTACTTTTAAATATTATAGTATTCCTTTATAAAGTTTCATATGTTTGTGAAATGAATAAGCAGACATGTATACTTGATGGTCATTAGCCTGTCAAAGGTTACTTTTTTGACCAATCAAACAATTTATTTAAATGCAACACAAACTGCAAGAAATTATTACCCGTAGGATCCTCTGCCTTAATCCCCAATGGTATGCATTGTGTGCTTAACAGGTACTTGAGAATTTTGAAAACTAGATTACTTAATGAACAATATGTTCTCACAGGTACTAGAAATATTTTCTTAGAATTTACATGTATACAATTTGTTTCCCATCATAGATCACATTTTGATCATAAATTTCATAACTGAAATTTTTATCTAGACTAAAATTATTTTTAAAGCAGAGGAAACCCTTAAGTAGTTTAGAAACCTGAAAGAAGTCAAAAATGGATGGATCAATCATACATAAAATAATCTGGCAGGCAGTAACATGTACTTATTATTTAATTACATGAAAAACATACATTCATCCAATTTACTTTTTACAGGACTCATAACTGCACATAGAAGCATTATGGACAGAAAACAGTCAAAGAAAAGCAAGAAAATTTGTATACACATTATCAAACACATTAAACCATAAAAAATAAATTGTTACAGTAAAAATGTAAAAAATTCCTGACCCATTACATTCCTGTAGATTTAGGGCCAGCTTAACATCTTTACAAAAAATACAAAAAACTTATCCAATGTACAATATACACCTTTACACATTTGGTTTTGTAACTAACTGGTCAGAACGCAAAATGAATACCAACTAGTATCCAAGGCTGTCAATTTTCTGTTATAAAAACTGACATGTAATCACCAGTTATCCAACATTAACTACTTGCTGCTAGTTCATAGTACAGTCTAACATGCATGTGGCAGCACTGACCATATTTCAAAAACCAGTTTGTAAATTCCATATACATATCCTTTTATCTGCATTGATACTGTTATGTCTAGATGGCTGGTTTAGTGTTAACTGACATTAAAACTAAGATGGAGGAGTCTAAGCCTGGGTGTACAGCATCTCATGCCAACTTCCTGGCTGGCACAAATAACTGCAAGTCTCTCGCAAAGCCCATGCTATTTATCCAAAGGCAACACCTAACTAGTTCCATGCCCACATGGGAATCTTACCACTGCTGTTTAGTAACCAGACCTGGTTGTAGCACCATTGGAGTAAACCACCAAGCTCACCACAATACATGTAACAATCTCCTTAATATTATGATTTAAAGGTAATTTACGTCAATAAGGACATTAAGAAATATAAATTCATATTTAAATGGAAATATACTACTGACTTCTGAAGTCTTTACAGTTGCCCATTCCAGTTAGACTGGAGGCACCCTGCAGAAAGGTTGGTGAGAAAGCCAATTTCCTCAACATTGCTACTTTGTCAACACTGGCTTTGCTACCATAAGGAAACTATGAACAGTGGCAACATTAAGTAACAATCTTAAATATGTAATAATAACATTAAGCCTCCTTTCAGGTGCAAGTGGGGTAACACGTGTAACAAGACAAGTGGCCACTAATGTCGCAGTCGTCATTGCCGTGTACTCAGGTGTGTTGAGTCTGATCGTTTTGGTGGAGGTGGTGGTGGTTTCTTCCTCCCAGGCATAGTCTGAGATAAGCGGTGCAGGTCATCAGCATGTGGCGGGGGTGAAGGTTGCAAAGTGTGGCTATTAATTGGTAGTGCTGCATCTACAGAGTCGGCACTAGGAGGGATACCATGCGGAGAAAGGTTCTCATATAAACTGCCATAATGCTCCTGAATCCAAGCCCCAACATTCCGTTCTGCTTCACTAGGCAAAATTGGATCTCTAAATCCCAAAACTTCGTGAGGCATTTTATCAAAGTCTTTGCATTTCTGTGCTACTTGCCACTTTTTCTGCATTACACGCTGCAGATTATTTAAGAAAGACCTTGGTGGAGTAATCTTGTTCCCTGGACTATCTAAACGGCCTGGATTTATCGATAGTCTTGTGGATTCTGAACGTCGTGGAAGAGGTGGTTTTGCAGTTGGGGACTCAGGTGTTGGAGGTATATTCTGTACATCATCCATGAAAGTAATTCTTTTGACTTTTTTCTGTGGACTCTTTTGTGGCTGTGCATACACTGGTTGGTGTGGAGGAGGAGAAGGTGGTGGTGGTGGTAATGGAGAGTCTGGATGCCAGCCACCATTATGACTGGATGAATGTGAGGCTGGTTGTGAGTTAGACCCTACACTGGCATTATGAGCACGCAATTCAACCAAGAATGGTGGTGAAACATAGGTTATCGATTCATTCAAGTCCCGCTTTGGTTTTGGTGCTACTGCAGGTGGTGTCACTGATTGATAAACTGGTGAACCAGTAGATTGGTATATAGGTGAACCAGATGTTTGATAGACAGGAGAACCTGCAGTTTGATAAATAGGGGAGCCACCATACACTGGTGAATCTGCACCCTTTGGCTTAGTTGACTTAGGTGTACTGGGTAGAGGTAATGGCAGACCATGGGGTGGAGGGTGTGGCACATTAGTTTGTGATGGTAAACTTGAGTGCGGTGGTGGGAGTGGTGGAACTCCTGAATGAGGTGGACTAGATGGTTTTGGTGGACTAGGTGGTGGTGGTGGTGGTAATGAAGTGATGCTGGCCATCATGAGATCTTCTGGATTGATGGGTGGCAAAGAATCCTCATCAGGTGGAGGAGGAAGTGAATTAAGGCTGAGGGTTGATGCCAGTAATTCTGGTGGTGGAGGTGGCAAACATTCCATGGCACATTCAGACAGTTCAAGTGGTGGTGGTGGTAATGGCAAACTATCCATCTCCTCCTCTTGAGGCACTGGACTTGACATACTACTACTGGTACTTATGATATTACTTGATGCACTACTACTACTAACACTGGTTCGCGACTGGGAATTACGTCTGCGTAATGTGTTAACTTCGTCTGTCAGTGAGCGACGCGCACACTGTCGAATTGTTCCTCGCCCTGAAGCAGAGTCTATGACATCTTCTCCTTCCACTTCCTTAACAAGTAGTCTTGTAGTTGATGTAAGGGGAAGCTTGGGGTTATTGGATGGCTTCCTTTTAATAGTTCCCTGTGGAAACTCTGACTCAAATCCATGCTCCCCAGTTGGAGTACCTGCTGATGAACGTTCACTTAAACAACCACTTGAACTACTGGATGATCCACTCTTGAGGCTGTCCTGCCGCCAGACAGGTGGACGGCCTAATGTGTTCACTGGAGTATCTTGTGAAGATGACCCAGCTGAAGATTGTGCATCATCATCGCCTTCTTCCCCATCAGCAACACTTGGTGCGAGACTTGGGGCCAAGCAAGAGTCTAGAGAACGGGATTCAGAGGATGGAGTAGTGGCCTGGGATGCCCCACGAGATCCTCCACCCATGCCACTTTGCCCTGCCATTGAAGCTATGCTGAAAGATCTTGAAGAAGCCAGCATGTCAATGTCCTCTTGGGCCAAGTCTTCTACTAATGCTCGATAATTTTCAAGGAGTCTTCTTCCACTCTGTTGATAAGGATAACTGATAAATCTCTAAAGCAAACAGCTAAAAAACAAAGTTCCAAAAAAGTACACACACTATTACATGCACACAATTTCACTAGTTTAAAATATTAAGGTAAACAATTATTGATATCAAAGAAAAATTGGATGGGATTCAAACCCATGGTTCAGTGAGGGTGAATCCAGCACTCTGCTATCAGTTTCAAATCCTACCCACTTTTTCTAAATTTACTTGGTCATTTGTTACTACTGGCCTAAGGCTGGGCTGCAGGAATAGGGAAAAAATGAAACCCTTCAAAAGTATAAGGAATTTTATTAAACATGATTTTCCCCATTTCCCCAGAGTCAGTATGTATAATGATTCCTTATGAGTAGGTTCTACCAGGGAGGTACTACCATCCTGCCAAGTGAGTGTGAAATGGAAACCTGTAATTGTTTTACACAATAGTAGGATTGCTGGTGTCTTTTTATGTCTCATAAACAAGCAAGATAACACGTACAGTGGAATCTCGGTTTTCATGATTAATATGTCCCAGAAAGTCTGACGAAAACCGAATTGTACGAAAACTGAAGCAATATTTCCCATAAGAAATAATGTAAATCCAATTAATCCGTTCCAGACACCCAAAAATATTACCCAAAAAAATACATTTTATAGAGAATAACTATAGTTTTACATACAGAAAACAATGAGAAATAATATAAATGACTAATGAAATGGATAAATGAATATTTAACATCACTTTTGCCTTTATTGAAGACTCTTGTTGGCGTATGGAAGACGGCGAGGAGGGGAGAGGTTATTGTTTAGAAGGGGAATCGGCCATGAGTACGCCACTTTCGTACTTTGCTACAAGTTCTTTCTTGAATTTTATCGTGTTTCTCGCCTTCTTTATCAAAGGGCTGGCACTCGGAACTTTCTTTGGCCCCATAGTGGCTTATTTAGCAGTCGCACTCAAAAACAAGCACAAAAAACAATGGATTATTACAAAATGTTTCAGCTGAATGAACGGGGTGATGCTCACTCAACGATAAACAAAGGCAGACTGAGTGACGCGAGCGGGCAGGCAGACACGTTCGGTACAGAATATTGTCAACTCTACGAAAACCGAAGTGATGTACAAAAACAGACAAATTTTTGACAGAAAAAGTAGTCGAAAACTGAATCCTACGAAAACTGGGGCGTATGAAAACTGAGGTTCCACTGTACATCTTGCTACTTCTATGTACACTTAGGTCACACTACACATGCATGTACACATACATATGTATGTGTATGTTTGTACGCACACGCGCACACATACATCTTTCTTCTTTCAACGCACTGGCCGTATCCCACCGAGGCAGGGTGGCCCAAAAAGAAAAACGAAAAGTTTGAAAGTTTGAAGTTTGAAAGTTTCTCTTTATAACTTTAGTAATGTATACAGGAGAAGGGGTTACTAGCTCCTTGCTCCCAGCATTACGCCTCTTACAACACGCATGGCTTACAGAGGAAGAATTCTGTTCCACTTCCCCATGGAGATAAGAGGAAATAAGAACAAGAACTAGTAAGAAAATAGAAGAAAACCCAGAGGGGTGTGTATATATATGCTTGTACATGCATGTGTAATGTGACCTAAGTTTAAGTAGAAGTAGCAAGACCTACCTGAAATCTGGCACACACATACATACATATATATCCAAGTTTTCTTCTATTTACTAGTTTCTTATTATTATTTCCTTTTATTTCCATGAAGTGGATTAAAACTTCTTCCTCCTTCAGTCATGCATATTGTAAAAGCCAACTAAAATGCTGGAGCATTGGACTGGTAACCCCTTCTCTACAGATTATTAAAAACAGGAAGAAAAGCTATTGGATGAAAGATGGGCTAGTGAGAGTATAGGTAATGAAAAGATTGAAGAGGTATGAGGTAGATTTAACCCCTTTCAGGGTTGCGACCCCTGCTCTAAAACTTGTATTCAGGGTCACAAATTTAAAAAAAAACAATCCCGATTGTAATGACACCAAAAGTACGAAATTTGATGGAAAACTTACGCAATTACTCTCTCACGAAGTTAGCGGTCTTGGTGATATTTACGCATCGGTGATTTCGCCCACTTTGAGCCCTATTTTCGGCCAATTCCATTGTTCCAGTCGACCAAACTCATAGCTATTTCACTAGAACTCCATTTGTTCTATCGATTGAGTACAAGAAACCGCTCATTTACCGATTTCAACTACCCAATAAAGTGATCAGAAATTGGTAATTTGGCCAATTTCATACACAATTCAAGAAGAAACAATTCCAAGATCAGCAAGAAAACACCAAGAAATCTACTAATCAACTTGTCTACCCAGGACGCAGGTACACCCTCCATCCCCCTCATCACCGTCCAGGGTGTCGCATCAACAACAAACATGGCTGCCTCCCCCTCAAACTCCTACTTCACCGGGTTCACTCCAGATAATCTCTCAGGTATGACGAATGATCCAGATACTCTCAAGTCATACATCACCAACTTAATTACTGAAAATATGAAACTTCATGAAACACTAATGCAACAAGATGCCAGGATGACACACCTTGAAAACAAAATCCTCAGCCTTGAACAAAAGTTAACTATCTCGAATGACTGATTTTGGCTAAACCCTCCAAACAGTCATAGATAGCCACACAGAACAGATAACATCTATTAATACAAAGGTTGAGGAAACTGTAAAAGAGTGGAAGAACAACATGGATAACCAGTTTAACAATTACTTTGCACTCCAAGAGGAAAAAACCGAGCAAGAAAAATTATCGGACGCAATAATAGTGAACAGTCAACTCTTTCCCAGTGACATGAACCAAGCAAACAGTAAAGACATTACTATCCAGATCATAAGAGAACAAATTAAGGTTAATGTACCAGTGACAGAAATAAAGGAAGCACAATTATTAGGGTCCCATGGTAGAAAGTTATGCTTAGATTCACCACACACGACAGGAAAAAAGACCTAATTAGCTCATCTATTACAGCAAAGAAAGAGGTATGTATATATAAACGAGTGTCTGACCAAAAAACGTTAGAACCTCTTGTATCGAATCGGAAAACTTAAGTGGGAGAATAATGATAAAATTCACCAATGTTTCACCCAGGATGGGAAAATTCTAGTGAAGAAAACAAATGTAGGCCAATTATATACTATCACAAATGAGAATGAACTATCAAGCTTCCTTAGGGATGCAAATATTACAGAGATTGATTAAACACAATGTCCAAACCAAAACCCTACATGTAGTGTATGTTTTGCTCATCTACCTCATTTAAGTGCTTTCAATAGTTAGAAGCAACTACCTCATTGTATATGTCTTTTTTTTTTCTTTAATTGCTATTATTTGCTATACAATGGTCCCTCGGTTTTCGTGCATCTCCAAACTCGAATATTTATGTAAGTGTATTTTCGTAAGTGCTGTTGCAAGTGTATTTTTGGGGGTCTGAAATAGACTAACCTACGTGACATTATTTCTTAAGGAAGTAAATTCGTTCGGTAATGGCACTTGAGCAGCATTCTGGAACGAATTTTCGGCGAAAACCGAGGGACCACTGTATATTTTTTATTTCTTTAAATATATATTTACTATTTGTCCATTTTCCAACCTCATTTTTATATATTATTAATCACTTTAATTGCTTAAAATTTGTTTAATACCTTTTTTTTACTATTAGTCCAATTTACTTTTGTACAATTAATCTCTATATTCTCTTTGAATAGTTCTTTACATTCAATTACTTTATACAGTGGTAACCCGGTTTACGATATTTTTTCGTTCCAGGATGCTGTTCAAGTGCCATTACCAAACGAATTTATCCCCATAAGGAATAATGTAAAATAGACTAGTCGTTTTAGACCCCCAAAAACACACTTACAAAAGCATTTAAAAAAATAAACTTACATAAAAGGGCGAGTTTGGAGACCATCGTAAACCGGGGTACCACTGTATTGCCTTTTATAAATTCTAAAATTACAACCAGTGCAATATTGAATCCAAATAATTGTTCCATAACAATTTAATACTAGTCATAGTAATTATTCCAACCATTTCAATAGCAAGTTCAATAATAAATCAGCAACACATTAAGAATATCCTATATCTCTGTGACTATTGTTCAAAATTGTTAATCCAATGGCTAGTAAGATTAATTAATCAAGTATCACATTATTAAGTTTAGCATATTACAGTAGACCCCCGAGTAACGATCTGTCCGAATAACGATTTTTTCGTGTAACAACTGCTTTTTACGGTCAATATTTTTCTCGTGTAGCGATTTTTACTCGTGTAGCGATCCGTACCAGACATGTCCAGTCTAGCGTTGTTTACACTTGAGTGAACAATACCCAGCGCGCTCTTTCAAACATTTCACAATAAATTTATTGTGTTTATTGCTGGTTTAGTGATTGTCACTGTGAAATAAGTCACCATGGGTCCAAAGAAGCTTCACAAGTCAATAAAGGCTATAGCACCAGCCAGTGATAAAGTGTAGCATTAACAGTGTAGCAATGGAAATAAGTCACTCTGTCTGACTTTTTTGGGTTATCCTAGGTTTTCTACACATATGCTACTATGTATGATAATCTATGTATAACTGGATTTGTGTATACCTGAATAAACTTACTTAAGTAAGTTAAGCGATTGATCGATAGAAAATGACAACACAAAACTTTTTTTTATTATTTTTTTTATTAACACATCGGCCGATTCCCACCAAGGCAGGGTGGCCCGAAAAGAAAAACTTTCATCATCATTCACTCCATCACTGTCTTGCCAGAAGGGTGCTTTACACTACAGTTATAAAACTGCAACATTAACACCCCTCCTTCAGAGTGCCGGCACTGTACTTCCCATCTCCAGAACTCAAGTCCGGCCTGCCGGTTTCCTGAATCCCTTCATAAATGTTACTTTGCTCACACTCCAACAGCACGTCAAGTATTAAAAACCATATGCCTCCATTCACTCCTATCAAATACGCTCACACATGCTTGCTGGAAGTCCAAGCCCTCGCACACAAAACTTCCTTTACCCTCCCTCCAACCTTTCCTAGGCCGACCCCTACCCCGCCTTCCCTCCACTACAGATTTATACACTCTCGAAGTCACTCTGTCTCGTTCCATTCTCTCTACATGTCCAAACCACCTCAACAACCCTCCTCAGCTCTCTGGACAATCGTTTGGTAATCCCGCCCCTCCTCCTAATTTCCAAACTCCGAATTCTCTGCATTATATTCACACCACACATTGACCTCAGACATGACATCTCCACTGCCTCCAGCCTTCTCCTCGTTGCAACATTCATCACCCATGCTTCACACCCATATAAGAGCGTTGGTATAACTATACTCTCATACATTCCCCTCTTTACTTCCATAGACAAGGTTCTTTGTCTCCACAGACTCGAAGTGCTCCACTCACCCTTTTCCCTCATCAATTCTATGATTCACCTCATCCTTCATAGACCCATCCGCCGACATGTCCACTCCCAAATATCTGAATACATTCACCTCCTCCATACTCTCTCCTCCAATCTGATATCCAATCTTTCGTCACCTATTCTTTTGTTATCCTCATCACCTTACTCTTTCCTATATTCACTTTCAATTTTCTTCTTTTACACACCCTACCAAATTCATCCACCAACCTCTGCAGCTTCTCTTCAGAATCTCCCAAAAGCACAGTGTCATCAGCAAAAAGCAACTGTGACAACTCCCACTTTGTATTTGCTTCTTTATCTTTTAGCCCAACACCTCTTGCCAAGACCCTCGCATTCACTTCTCTTACAACCCCATCTATAAATATATTGAACAACCACGGTGACATCACACATCCTTGTCTAAGGCCCACTTTTACTGGGAAATAGTCCCTTCCTCCTACACACTCTAACCTGAGCCTCACTATCCTCATAAAAACTCTTCACTGCTTTCAGTAACCTTCCTCCTATTCCATACACCTGCAACATCTGCCACATTGCCCCCTATCTACCCTATCATACGCCTTTTCCAAATCCATAAATGCCACAAAAACATCTTTACCCTTATCCAAATACTGTTCACCTATATGTTTCACTGTAAACACTTGGTCTACACACCCCTACCTTTCCTAAAGCCCCCTTGTTCATCTGCTATCCTGCTTTCTGTTTTACTCTTAATTCTTTCAATAATAACTCTACCATACACTTTACCAGGTACACTCAACAGACTTATTCCCCTATAATTTTTGCACTCTCTTTTGTCCCCTTTGCCTTTATACAAAGGAACAATACACGCTCTCTGCCAATCCCTAGGTACCTTACCCTCTTCCATACATTTATTAAATAATAGCACCAACCACTCCAAAATTATATCCCCACCTGCTTTTAACATTTCTATCTTTATCCCATCAATCCCAGCTGCCTTACCCCTTTCATTCTACCCACTGCCTCACGAACTTCCCTACACCCACAACTGGCTCTTCCACACTCCTACAAGATGTTATTCCTCCTTGCCCTACACACGAAATCACAGCTTCCTGTCTTCATCAACATTTAACAAATCCTCAAAATATTCTCTCCATCTTCCCGATACCTCTAACTCTCCATTTAATAACTCTCCTCTCCTATTTTTAACTGTCAAATCCATTTGTTCTCTAGGCTTCCTCAACTTATTAATCTCATTCCAAAACTTTTTTCTTATTTTCAACAAAATTTGCTGATAACATCTCACCCACTCTCTCATCTGCTCTCTTTTACATTGCTTCACCACTCTTTTAACCTCTCTTTTCTCTCCATATACTCTTCCCTCCTTGCATCACTTCTACTTTGTAAAAACCTCTCATATGCTAACTTTTTCTCCCTTACTACTCTCTTTACATCATCATTCCACCAATCGCTCCTCTTCCCTCCTGCACCCACTCGCCTGTAACCACAAACTTCTGCTGAACACTCTAACACTACATTTTTAAATCTACCCCATACATTTTCGACCCCATTGCCTACACAAAACTTAACTTCTACAATGTTTGAGGATTATAGGGACACTGAGAAGAGTGCCGTCCTCTGCCACCATCTCCAAGGTAAGTGTAAATATTTCTTATTTATATGTGTAAATATTTCTTATTTATAAATTATGCACATTGTTTGTGTGATAGTGGTGATGGCTTTCTGCTGAAACCGACTACCACCACGGCTTATGGTCAGTGGCCCTTATACCCAACAACAAACACTACCACCAGTCCTTACAGTCCTTAGATTCGTAATGGCATGTTTTATTCATTCTAGAGTTTATATCATGTTTCTATGTTATTAATATTGTTTATTATGTCATATTAGATGAACTGTGCTAGATAAATAAGCTGTAGAGTTGATATTATTGTCATATTGAAGGACTATTTTGTCCTGCCTCCAAACAAACTCTCTCATACGCCAACAAGAGTCTTCAATACGTAAAGGTAAAACTTATTTAACTGTTCATTTGTCCATTATAATTAGTGCTTTATATTTATTTCTCATTGTTTTCTGTATGTAAAACTATAGTATTTCTTTCTTTCTTTCAACACATCGGCCATTTCCCAACGAAGCGGGGTGGCCCAAAAGGAAAAAACGAAAATTTCTCCTTTTATATTTAGTAATATATACAGGAGAAGGGGTTACTAGCCCCTTGCTCCCGGCATTTTAGACGCCTCTTACGACATGCATGGCTTACGGAGGAAGAATTCTGTTCCACTTCCCCATGGAGATAAGAGGAAATAAAAACAAGAACTAGTAAGAAAATAGAAGAAAACCCAGAGGGGTGTGTATATATATGCTTGTGTACATGAATGTGTAGTGTGACCTAAGTGTAAGTAGAAGTAACAAGACATACCTGAAATCTTGCATGTTTATGAGACAGAAAAAAGACACCAGCAATCCTACCATCATGTAAAACAATTACAGGCTTTCGTTTTACACTCACTTGACAGGACGGTAGTACCTCCCTGGGTGGTTGCTGTCTACCAACCTACTACCTATGCTATAGTATTTATTCTTTAAAAAAATGAATTTTTGGTGAAAATTTTTGGGTGGAAACGGATTAATTGTATTTACATTATTTCTTATGGGAAATATAGTTTCGAATAACGATTTTTTCGTGTTGAGGTCTAGCTCCTGGAACGGATTAAGATCGTTAGTCGAGGGACCACTGTACATTGTTCTTAAGTCTAGTTATAGAATTACGCTAAATCTTATGATTACAAGCATTGATCCTGATATAAACCTCTTATTAAATACTTACATGAATCCAATAGCAACTGTAATTATTACACAGCAGATCAAGCAAAGACATTACTCAGAGCCAACAATAGCATAACTATCTTTAACTACAATGTTAGATCTTTGAGCAAACATTACGATGACCTCACAGCATCACTCAAATCCCTGCATACCAGTATGTCAATCATCACACTCACTGAGACCTATATGAAAAACAGTACAGAAGGGGTCAAATAACCAGAGACCAATCCAAACGCTACTCGTCAATCCTTACCAGCCTGATAAGGTCAAAAAAATTGTATTATGAGAACAGATTACATAACATAAAAGATGATATGAAAAAGACCTGGAAAACCCTATCTGAAATTCTAGGAAATAAAAAGATATCCAAAAACAAAACTATCAAATTAACAAAATCAGATGAACCCCTACTCCCACCAACTGAAACAGCAAACAGACTTAATGTTTTCTTCTCCACCATAGGAAAGAATCTAGCGAATAAGATCCCAAGCTCAAACACCTGTCCATCAGACTACCTCACCAACATCTACCCGAATACACTATTCTTAGCTCCAACCAACCCAATAGAAGTCTCGCTCATCATCAACACCCTTAAAAACAAGGCAGGAGACAAACAGTTTACCACCTTTTATGTACAAAAAAGGTTCTCAGGTACTGTCACCAATTATTGCAACACTCTTCAACAAATCCACTGAATCCTCCACCTTCCCATCAATCCTCAAAATAGCGAGGGTCACCCTGATTCACAAAGGAGGTGATCAAGCAGACTTGAATAATTAGACCAATATCTAACTTACCTCTGCTCTCTAAAATCTTTGAAAAATTAATTCACAGGCAGATCTATTCCTGCCTCGTCTCACACAACATACTCAACCCCTGTCAGTTTGGATTCAGGACAAACAAAAACACAAATGATGCTATTATACACATGCTAGAGCTAATATACACCACTCTTGAGAAGAAAGAAGTCCCACTCGGAATCTTCATTGATTTACGTAAAGCTATTGATACAGTCGACCATGATTTACTGCTCATAAAATTAGCACACTATGGTATAAGAGGCCACTCACTCAACTACCTAGTTATACCTTAGTAACAGAAGCCAATATGTGTACACAAATGGAGCTAACTCTTCCACACAACAAATTACAGTCGGTGTCCCACAAGGAAGTGTCCTAGGACCACTCCTATTCCTCATTTACATCAATGACCTACCGAATGCATCACAACTACTCAAACCCATATTATTTGCAGATGACACTAAATATGTCTTCTCTCACCCAAACCCAGTCATACTGGCCAACACTGTTAATGCTGAATTACAGAAAATATCTACCTGGATGACGACTAATAAGCTTACTCTCAATACTGACAAAACCTATTTCATTCAGTTTGGAAACAGAGCTACAAATGTTCCACTTAACATAACACTCAATGGATCACCCATCACAAGACTCACAGAGGGAAAATTCCTAGGAATCCACCTTGACAGTAGCCTCAAATTCCAAACACACATACAACAAATTTCCAAGAAAATCTCAAAGACAGTAGGCATACTATCAAAGACATGCTACTATGTGCCTCAATCAGCTCTCCTTGCACTGTATCATTCACTTATCTACCCTTATGTCACCTATGGAATTTGTGCATGGGGATCAACAACATTAAATCACCTTAGACCACTCATAACCCAGCAAAAGGCTGCAGTCAGAATGATAACAAATTCCCACTCTAGACAGCATGCTCCACCAATATTCAAAAGTCTAAAACTACTCACCGTAAAGAACATTCACACTTATTCTTGTGCCTATTACATACATAGAACTCTACACTCAAATATAAACCCTCCACTCAAAATTCTCCTCACCAACTTTAACAGGACCCATGACCATAACACTAGACACAGATCACTTTTTGATATACCCCGTGTCCATATCACCCTGTGTAAAAATTCTATGCACATAAAGGGACCCAAAATCTGGAATTCATTACCAGTAAATACTAAAATAACCTGGTCTGAACATCAGTTTAAGACTTTTCTCAAAGACCACCTACTTACCCTAAACTAAATACTCATACTGTAAACTACTTTCAACAACGCTCAGTATTATTTTCCCATAATATAATTTCATTATTTGCTATTGATATAATCATCCTACAAAACACTTTCAACTTCTCACAATGTAATATCCTCAGATTGTAATTTGAGTAAACTTATTATCTGCCATAAGCATAGCTAATGCTTAACTATAACAAACTTAATCAATTGCTTTAGTATTAATTAGTCTATAAGCCATTAGATTTAGTCTGCCCATAATGCCATGGCATGATAGTGGCTCTCTTTGCACTTCAATTCATAATTGTACAGTGGACCCTCGCTATTTGAACATTCTTCATTCCAGAATGCTGTTCAAGTGCTGTTACCAAACAAATTTATTCCCATAAGGAATGATGTAAAATAGATTAGTCCATTTCAGACCCCCAAAAATACACTTCTAAAAGCACTTACAATAATAAACTTACATAACAGGGTGAGTTTTGTAGTGTTCAAATAGTGAGGGTCCACTATAATTACAAAATCTCGATGTAAACTTGTAATGAAATAAAATATTATTATTATTATTATTATTATAAGTAAGTTCAATTTCAAAATAGGATCCAGAATTAACAATACAAACATTATTAGCACTAAAATAACATTTTCTCTGTTAATTAGTCATGTATTCAGGCCCTTCTTATATTACGGTTGCTTTCCATTTTGAATTTTTATTCACACAAAAAATAGAAAGATTTACTGTTATGCAGACTACTGAATTATTGTAAAAATGGTATAAATAATATCATCACATTTGTGAAAGCACATTAGACCCACCAGTTGATGTGTACTGGACGTGTGACGTGATTTGCTTACTCTTGAACATCGGCAAAAATTGAACAATTATGCTACTTTGAGCTTAATTTCAAGGTACTTTTAGCCCATAAACCATTCAAATTCATCTTTATTTCTGTAACAAATTTTCCATTCTATCAAATGCAACCAAGAAAACGAGAATACAACAATAAATACCATACGAAAATACACCGCAAAATCGGTGTTTTAAACCAAAAACACCGTTGTAGTTTTTTTTTTCTCATTATGCACTGCGTGCTGCAGGATCCATTCGAGTATCGAACAAATTCTTCCCAACCAATTTTCTTTTTGGTTGGATGTTATCACTAATCTTCGTAGGCCCCATGGTGACTTATTTATACAAATATAAAAAAAAAAAATGTGAAGAAACATGAAATAGTTTACAGCGAAGTTCTGGCAGGTCGTGTTTGTTTGGTCAAGTTCTGAGCTTTGTTCGAGTAGGGTAGTAGTAGTTCTAGTACCGAAGTTCCACTGTAGGAGAAAGAAACTTATGACGTTTTGTTAGTGTGACTAGTTAATGGTCCAAGTCAGACCAAAACATCGTCATAAGTTTCTTTCTCTTATGTGCGAGTTATTTGTGTACAGTGGACCCCCGGTTAACGAAAAAACTTCATTCCAGAAGCCTGCTCAAGTGCCATTACCGAACAAATTTACTTCCTTAAGAAATAATGTCACGTAGGTTAGTCTATTTCAGACCCCCAAAAATACACTTCCACAAGCACTTACAATATTATACTTACATAATTGTACGATTTCCGGGGTGTTCGTTAACCGGGGATCCACTGTATTTTACTTTACCTGATCATTTTGTTTAAATTTTGTAGTATAGTAAATTACAATTCTAAGAAGTGTCATTGTTGTGTTGAGTGTCATTGTTGTGTTGAGTGTCATTGTTGTGTCGAGTGTCATTGTTGTGTCGAGTGTCATTGTTGTGTCGAGTGTCATTGTTGTGTCGAGTGTCATTGTTGTGTCGAGTGTCATTGTTGTGTCGAGTGTCATTGTTGTGTCGAGTGTCATTGTTGTGTCGAGTGTCATTGTTGTGTCGAGTGTCATTGTTGTGCTGAGTGTCACTGTTGTGAGTGTAACAGGTGGTGAGTGTTGCCACGACTAATAAATAAATAAATGTCAACTAATCTATGATATACGTAGCAAAATTTAGCTATAACAAATTACGTTACTTAAAGTGAGGTTAGGTAACATTTCTAAGTTAAATTTAACATTATTTAGTTGTGTACTGTATTCTATAATTTTGCATGAAGCCTGATTTGTTATTTAAACAAATTTTAAGAGTCAATACAAAGAACTAACCTTAGCAATTCTAATACCCATGACCCACTGAGCGAGGGTGCGTGGGTCCTCAGAACACAGGTACTTTATATACTTGCTACTCTTTGCTTGCAGATGAGGATGCTTGACAGCAAAACACCAGTCTGTTGGAGCTTTATACTTCTTCTTCCACCCAACTCCATAATATACCTATGGACATTAAACTTGTGTAATTTCAACATTTTTTTTTTTTTAACATGTTGGCCATTTCCCCACCAAGGCAGAGTGACCCAAAGAAACACTTTCATCACTGCTCATTTTGTAGCTGTTTTAACCAATTTTGAAACAAATACTGAGAATCATTACTCCAAAAATTGAGTACATTGTCAATAAAGTAGCATTCTGCAGATGGCAATAAAGACAATGATCACAAGTGGAATACACACATGCCATGAGATAAAATTTATTCTGGATGGAACCTGTGCATTAGTTTGCACTATTTTCCCCCTGATCATATTAAACATCTGTTGAACACTAGCTCTCAGTCAGGCCCCTCTTTAATACACACAGCATGTTACATGAGCAGAGATCAGTCACAAACAGCCTGCTTGCTCCAAGAGATAATACTGGCTGTTTGTGACTGATCTCTGCTCATGTAACATGCTGTGTGTAATAAAGAGAGGCCTGAATGAGAGCTAATGGATAAAAATATCTTTACTAAGAACTAATAGTCAAGATAATAAATGAAACAGCCAGATGAATGCATGGTATTCTATAGTGAAATAGCCAAATATGTTAAAAACCTTAAAAATTTATTAACAATTCACCTGATGCATAACCTAGACTCATGTATGAAAATAGCATGAAGAAAATATTGTACACTAAATTTTGGTAAAACTTTACATCTTTTAATTACATAAAAACATAAAACTTGAACAAATCCAGAACTGGGTTAAAGTGACATACATCACTGAAATAATAACTTTCTTCATTTTTTAAATTTCTGTAATACCTACTTTTTATTTTAAAGTCACTAAGGTCAAACATGTCAAAAAATAAGATGTCTAAGAGTGTGTATAAATTTGGTTTGGAGGGAAGGAGAGGTAGGGGTCATCCTAGGAAAGGCTGGAGGGACGGGGGTAAAAGTGGTTTTGAGTACAAGGGGCTTGGACATCCAACAGGCTTGTGTGAAAGTGTTAGATAGGAGTGGAGGCAAGTGGTTTTTATGACTGGATGTGCTGATGAGTGAGAGCAAGGTAACATTTATGAAGGGATTCAGGGAAAAAAGTTAGCTGGACTTAGAGTCCTAGAGGAGGAAACTAGTGCCTGCACTCTGAAGAAGGCATGTAGATGTTACAGTATGGAGGGTCATCTGAACTGTGATATCAGTGTCCTTCCGGCAAGACAGTGATTCAAGAATGAAACACTTGTGCAACATTTGGGAATATTTATTGTGGAAACACTTTGCCAGCCAGTGACTTCTTCTGTCCAGTACAGAGAAGAATGGTGGAAGATGAGGAATTTGAGGTATTCAGTCCCTCAGCCTGGAGTAAATGTGTTCAGTCCATCAATCTTGAGAAAAGATTGATGGACTGAACACAGACTCCAGGCTGAGGGACTGATTACTTCTAGCTCCTCCTCATCTTCCACCATTTTTCTCTGCAATGGACTGAAAAAGCCACTGTCTGGCAAAATATTTGCACATGCCAACTACAAGTTCTTTTAAAGTTACAGCAAAAGTTTTCATTTCCTCACTTACCCAGACATACATGACTTTCAGTTTAAAAGTAAATTTGTAATTGCCTACTTAATCTTTTAACTGCATTTTTCATAATTTAGTCATGTGAATATGCCCCTTTCAGTTTTCAACCATTATTTCAAGAAACTAATTATAAGGGAATAGATTTCTTGTATAAATCTCAAGATATTAATGAAGCACGGCCAACGTGTTAATAAAAAAAAAAAAAAAAAAAAAAAAAAAAAAAAAGAGAGAGAGAGAGAGAATAACTGACCTGATTTACTTCCAGAGTAGTAAGACAAACTAAATCCTTGGAGGAGCGAGAGGATTTGCCCTTAGGACAATAATACAGTCCTGAGGCTCTAAGGACAAAGTAATATTTTTTCCACACTTTCTTGCCTTCAGACTTCAAGAAGAGAGGACCTTCAACTTCAGGAACACCTACACCTGTACTCGAGAAGAACTCCTGGGAACAAACAAAAATACATATATGCTTTCAATTATTTCAGTAGTTGATAGTCATATGGCAGTATATATAAACCATTATAATACTTTTTTTTTTTTGTAAATTATGAATGCATTATTGACTGTTCACTCATTCACACTTGACCAACTTAAGGTTACTGTCACTGTTTGGCCCCTGAATCAAGTGGCCTGGTAAAAAAAAAAAATTGGCCACAGGAACAACAGTGGGTATATTATTATAGTACAGTATAGTTGGTTGAAGTTTAAAACTTATTGACTACATGAGGTTCATTAAGAATGCACTTTATCTGTACACCACCAATGAAAAATACCAAGGTACTACATACAACCCTTGGTGTTTATACGAAGATACTGCATACAACACATGGTGTTTATACCAAGATATTGCATACAACTCTTGGTGTTTATACGAAGATACTGCATACAACCCTTGGTGTTTATACGAAGATACTGAATACAACCCTTGGTGTTTATACCAAGATACATACTGCACACAACCCTTTGTGTTTATACACTGCTGCTCTGTGCATCTACATGAAAGAAATGCAACTCAGGATATATATATACGTATATACAGTGGACCCCCGGTTAACGATGGTCTCCAAACTCGCCCTTTTATGTAAGTTTATTTTTTTAAGTGCTTTTGTAAGTGTAGTTTTGGGGGTCTAAAAGGACTAATCTAATTTACATTATTCTTTATGGGAATAAATTCATTCGGTAATGGCACTTGAACAGCATTCTTGAATGAAAAAATATCGTTAACCGGGGGTCCACTGTATATAGTTGGTATACACTGTTAAAATTCTTTATTTTTTATGATTTCTTCTTTATTTGTTTGACAGCAGAAGGTTGACATTATATACTTCTATAGTTATTTTTTTTATGTAAATTAACACATGCAGTGATGGTATCTTCACTTTTTATACAGTGGAACCCCGAGTTTCGAACGCTTCAACTATCGAACTATTCGAGTTTCAAACGCTTTTTTGGAACAAATTTTGTCCCAAGTATTGAACGTGCCCTGTTTCGAACCGCGTGCGTACCAGACCTGTCCACCCGGCGCCTGCCCGCGCAGGCGTCATGAGTCAGTCTAGCTTTGTTTATCCTCCAGTGAACATTACCCTGCGCACTCATCCAAACATTTCACAATTAATTGTGTTTGGAGCTTGTTCATTAAGTGCGACTGTGAAATAAGCTACCATGGGCCCAAAGAAAGTTCCTAGTGGTACCCCTGTGGTAAAGAAAATGAGAAACACCATAGACACGAAGTAAATAGTACAAAAATACGAGAGCGGGGTGCGACTTGTGGAGCTTGCCAGGATGTGTGGCTAAAGCAAATCAACAATCGCTTCTATGAGTAGAGGCAGTGGTTGAGGCAGTGGTTGAGGCAGTGGTTGAGGCAGTGGTTGAGGCAGTGGTTGAGGCAGTGGTTGAGGCAGTGGTTGAGGCAGTGGTAGAGGCAGTGGTAGAGGCAATGGTAGAGGCAATGGTAGAGACAGTGACAGAGGCAGTGGTTGAGGCAGTCTTAATGTAGAGCAAGAGGTGAATAAACAAGATTAAATGAATAAACGAGAGAGAATGAGTGTAGAAGGTTCGCGAGTTTTGTAAACAAACCAGTTGTTGTTGCTGTTACCAGCCTGGACACGAATCTATTATGTTCACTCCGCCAAGCCGACTGGAAAAACATCTCATATTTATGTTAATTTATGTGTTTATATGTTACGTAGCGTGCTTATTATATAATTTTGAAATAAATATCATAAATGGATTAAGCAAAATGTCTATATTAACATTTTATATGCCTCAGAGTGATTATTATTATTGTTATTATCATTATTAATTTGCCTCAGTGATTATTATTGTGTTATTATTATCGTTATTAATATGGCATCTTCAAGACTAACAACATACTTTTAAGTTATTTTAACGTGTTTCTGCATGCCAGCACAGGCGCAAGTTGTGGAGTTTAAAGCAGTTAAGCTCAGTGACAAAGTGTAGCATTAAAAACCCTATACCAGGCCTTGTATCAAATTTGAGAAATTGCAACATTTGCAACCCATATTCTGATAATATAAGTAATTCTAAGACCTATTTATTTGTTGTCCTTTTTCAAGTTTGTTTATTTTTTGGCCATAAAATGGCCTTTTTGGCAGAATCCAATACGAGGCCAATCCCAACAAAGGTTAAATTATAGGTGACAGATTTGCCTCAGATTTGATGTAATTCCTGACAACGGTATGTGTCTAAAAGAATCATAACAGCTACTAATAACTGATAATAAAAGGCATATATATACATTTAAGGTTTATTAATAAACAACTGGGTTAACCAATGGCACAGTAACTTGATTTCAATAATTTTAACACATTTATAGTATTTGACATTATACAAAAATTGCAAAAATGTTACAAAAATATGGATATGGCACCAAATGAGTATCCTTTCTGTATTTATTGTGACAAACATTTTTATCAGAGGTATTTATGCATCTGGTTTCGTATGGAAATCCCAGAAACAATTTCTGGTTGTGTTTAGACAGAGTAACCTTGCAGTGGGAACAACGCACGGACGAGTAGATCCTTTTTTTTCTGGTGTTGCAATGTCCACATGAAAGCCTCTTTGTAATAAGTGGCAAGTGCTGTACTGTTTCATCATATCTTGTATCAAGATTTCTTTTTGCATAGCGAATGAAATGTTCATCATTAATTGAAGAAGATCGTGAAGTAGACCGTGAAGTTGAACAACTTGGAGTGGATCTCATGCTCCTTGGGATTCCCTTGGTTGGCTTTCTTGCTGAATGGGAGATGGCAAACCGGAAATCTTTGAGATTCATGTATTTCTCCTTCAGAGCAGCACAGTCACACCTGTACAACAACCAGCCATTGACACAACAAAGATCAATGACATATCCAAACAGCCTCATGTACCAGCATTTTGCTTTGAGTGGAGACTTGTAGAGGTGCACCAACATAATCATTCTTATCTATGCCTCCCATATGGGCATAATAACTCTTTATGACTGCAGGACAGTCAACATCCACCTTTTGTTTGTTTTCCTTGCTGTACCTCTTTATTTTGTCACAGGTTTGATGCCAATATCGTTTGTCAATAAAGTAACAACCTTACTGTCTTTCCAACATACAGCAAGGACACCATCCAATGAACAGTAATCCATAGCACCCCTTTTCACCTTTTTTTTGTCCATGTCTTTGACAGATGTAAGTGGTGATTTTCCAATTCTTGTCTCCCTTGCAGTGCCTGTGTACCTGCAATTGAATGTAGTATGCAGATATTTCACTAGAGGCAAACTGGTGAAGAAGTTATCTTCATAAATTGTACTGGTGTTTGTTTGGTCTATAGTCTTTGCAAGGCAAATAACAACCTTGGAACTTATAGGCATTTTTTTCTCCTGTTAGGCAAACATTGTGATAATCAAAGGTTGGTTGACCTTGATACATCATTATGTCATGGATAAACCCATCATCACTGGCCCGGCAAAAAAGTTTAAAACCCCATTTATCAGGCTTGGTCCTGATATATTGCCTGAGGTTTCCTGCTCTTGTTCCCTTATATCCAACCATTACCTCATCAATTGATTGCTTTGGTGTAGCTGGAACTTTCAGGCATGCTTTCCTTAGACCATCAAAGAGTGGTCTTATTTTATGGAACCTGTCACCTGTTGCCTTGGTATTATCATTTACATGAATTTTTGTCCTCAGAAACCTAAACCTTTTAGATGTCATAACAGTTGTAACATCAAGATGACAATGGTGAAGGGACCAGTAATCCTCTAAAGAGGGTAGAGGCTGTCCATACTCATGAATATCAGAATTCCAACAAATTGCATGAGCTCTTCAGTAGTGGTGTTGAAGTTAGTATTAACATCTTTCTGTGTTGCATACAAGTTTGTGTTAAATACAAGGATTTCTAACATTTCAACAGTAAATAATTCACAAAAATATTCAAGTGGATTCTTGACATGTGTTGGTACCTTATGTTTGTAGTCAGGTAATGTAGTATTTGTTATGTCAAGTTTCACTCCAGGTGCCACTAGTGCTGTTGACAATTGTTTCATCAACCTCATCTTCAACTACTTGTTTTCGTATATTTCTTCGTTTTACACTAACTTGCCCACTTCTAGTAGACAAATCTTCATGTTCATCTTCACTTGAAGAGGAAGCATCTGGCCAGGGCTCATATTCATCCGCAGAATCCACTTCCTCATTACTGTCACTGTCATTACATAACTCTGGCACAATGTAATCCCTTTTTCTTTGAGCCTTTGATCCATAAAAGATATTTGTGTTTAACTGAAATGAACAGAAAACACAAAATGAGCATCGAAATTGAGTAAATTTTATAAATTTACAAGGTAAAAGTACTACTCATATATCAATGTATTTGATTCAGCATGCAATTGGTAGCTATTATTGACAAAGATGGCCTTATTGTTATTTGTTAATCCATGATATATGATACCTTCATTGGCAAATTTGTTAGCACCACTGACTGTTTTAGCCTCACATATGTTACACTCAGAGGCACATGACGTTTCGTTCTGTCAGGCCGAGCCTCATAAACGATTCAAAAAATGTGAACAAAACTTCAAGTGCATTCATTTGTTACTTATAAATACCTCAGGCAATTCATTTGCATCTCAAAATGAGGTTAAAACATTCAATAATGCACTGGAAACACATTCAGTAACTTACCGCCATTCTGGAGTGGTGAAAATTGGTGAAATATCAAGAGAGTCAGGTTGGAAATGCTGCTTCTTCAACACTTTAGACAGTACTGAAGACTTCTGCAGCTCCCAGCCAATAGCAGTCGACAACACCCAAGTGACGCCACATTCAAGCTCCGCCCAGAAGGCTTGTGATTGGTTGGAGTGAAATTTGAAGTCTCTCTGAGGATATGCTTTGTGCTCATGGCGCCATGAAAACCATGCTTTTTGCGCCTCGCATGTGATGATGGCGCGGTATAGGGTTAAGAGTGTAGCAATTAAGCGATAGAAAAAGGACGAAACGAAATAACTCCTGACAGCATATGCCGCTCTGCCTATCTTCTGCAAGGTATGTAAATGGTGTATGTACACCTGTTCATTTGTACATTATGGTTTTCTTATGAAAGAAGTGATCTAATGCAGTTAGCATTACAAACTCCGTTTTCTCTTGTACTAACACGTCTGAAGGAGGAAAGAATGGGAAGATGTTTTCATCGCTGGAGCAAGAATGCCCACCACCACCGTCCTCCCTGCCACCACATTCGTAATGACATACATATTTTATTCATTCTAGAGTGTATATCAGATTTTTATGTTATTTATATTGTTTATTATGTCATATTAGATGAATTGTGATAGATAAATAAGCGGTCGAGTTGATAATAGCGTCATACTGAAGTACTATTTTGTCATGCCTCCTGACAGCAGGAACGAACTTGTAATTGGATTTACACGTACATTATTTCTTATGGGAAATATTGCTTTGAGTTTCGAACGTTTCGAGTTTAGAACTAGCTCCTGGAACGGATTAAGTTCGAAACACGGGGTTCCACTGTGTATATAGATTATGATATCAATATACAGTGAACCCCCGGTTTTCGTGATTTTTTCGTTCCAGAATGCTGTTCAAGTGCCGTTACCAAACGAATTTATTCCCATAAGGAATAATGTAAATTAGATTAGTCCTTTTAGACCCCCAAAAATACACTTACAAACACACTTACAAAAATACACTTACATAATTGTTCGAGTTTGAAGCATCACGAAAACCAGGGTCCACTGTATAATGCATGATTAATACAAATGACTTCCCCCAGAATACAATATACAGTGGTCCCTCGGTTTTCATGCATCTCCAAACTCGAACATTTATGTAAGTGTATTTCTGTAAGTGCTGTTGCAAGTGTATTTTTGGGTGTCTGAAATAGACTAACCTACGTGACATTATTTCTTAAGGAAGTAAATTCGTTCGGTAATGGCACTTGAGCAGCATTCTGGAACAAATTTTCGGCGAAAACCGAGGGACCACTGTAATATAGTAATCCCTTGATTTAACCAACTAACAACAAGCAGCAATTGATTGTACTGTTGACTGTGGCAGATAAAAGGGAATTTAGCTGCCGTCATGACAATAACAGACAATTCTATATCTAATGGACTTGTATCTTTGAACTTTGCTAAATCGAGAACTTGCTGTCATAATCTGCTATATTTATCCCTATTTATTCATTATCTTCAACTAAGATAACAGTTTTCAAAGTAATAAGTACAGTGGACCCCCGGATTACGTACTGCTCCAAACTCGAACAATTATGTAAGTGTATTTTTGGGGGTCTAAAAGGACTAATCTAATTTGCATTATTCCTTATGGGAACAAATTCGTTCGGTAACGGCACTTGAACAGCATTCTGGAACGAAATAATGACATAATCCGGGGGTCCACTGTATACAATAATGCACCTCTATAATATAAAGTGGTTCAGCTTGTAAGTGATGCAGTTAACCTTATAGTATGTCACTGATATACTGATAATTCATATAGAAAAGTTAATAATTAAATAAAAAATTTAAACATCTATTAAATTTTAACCCTTTCGGGGTCTGTGCCGTACTAGTACGTTTTACGCGCCAGGGTCGGTGCCATAAAAGTACACGTAAATTCTAGCAGCCTCAAATTAAGCGGGAAATGGCTGGTAGGCTTAGAGGCGAGAGAATGGGTCTGCGTGGTCAGCGTGCGCAGTAGGAAAAAAATCGGGCACCCAGTGGTGCATTGTGGGAACGCCATTTCAGTACACCTTGTCCACCATGCCTCGCAGCAAGAAACACCTTACTCCTCGACGAATTGGGACACTTTTGTTCCCCAGTGACAGTTCTAAAACTGATGGGGGTGTCAGTGAAGGTGACTTTCAAGGTTTTGAGGACGTTGTGACTGAAACTAATGACCATAATACCGGTAATAGAGAGGAAAACCCAGACGACCCTGAACCTTCCACCTCTGGTGCTGTGGCATCTTGTTCACGTTCAGTTGTACCAGAACAAAGGAGGAAACTCTTATTTACCCATATCCAGGACTCAGATGTGAGCAATGGTGATGATAGTGAATATGAAATCTAAGCTCTTCAAAACAGTTCCAGTAGCGAGAGTGAAGTGGAATATTCGCCAGTGAAGCGTCAGTATATATGACGGTAAGCTTGGAATAGCCATATGCTATTCCAAGGGTTAGAAGTACATCCTGTGAGCGTACAACAGGCACAGATAGTGAAAACGAAGATAATAGAATTGCAATTGGGATGATAAATGTGGATGTGGCAGGAGATGGTAGTGGTTATAGTGGTGCCAGCAGTGAGGCACCAGCAGTGGGCCATGCTGTTACCCACGCCACTGAGTCAGCTCAGCTACAACAAAGGCCACCCTCACCCCCCCAACCACAACCACAACCTCCACTCCCACAACCCCCACAACCACCTGTCAATATCCAGTACCCACCAGCAGACCGCACCTGGGATTGGCAGGAAGCTGACAATTTTCTTCCCAATCCCCATCAGTTTGATGAAAGTCAAAGTGGAATATGCCCATCTTGTACACTTGGGAACAATGCCACTGAACTGGAATGTTTCGAGTTATTCTTTGACGAACCCGATGGAAATTATTGTCAGGGAAAGCAACATACTACGATTACACCATGGCAAACAATTCTTTCACCAAGATCACGTCTACACCAGTGGAAGGAGACAACTGTGGCTGAGATGTATCTTTTCTTTGCCACAATAATGCTTATGTCACATGTGTATAAGCACCGTGTCAAATCATACTGGTCGACAGACAGCCTGACTGCAACCCCAGCTTTCAGTGATATTATACCAGTGAATCGATTTGTGCTACTGTTACGTATGCTACACTTCTCAGACAAAACCAGGCCTGACAGAAACGACAGGTTATTATTAATGTGTTTCTGTATCTGAATGAGAAATGCATCACAACTACTCAAACCCATTTTGTTTGCAGATGACACAACATATGTCTTCTCTCACCCAAATCCAGTCGTACTAGCCAACACAGTTAATGCCGAATTACAGAAAATATCAACATGGATGATGACAAATAAGCTTACTCTCAATACGGACAAGACCTACTACATTCAGTTTGGAAACAAAGCTACAAATGTTCCACTTAACATAACGCTAAATGGTTCACCAATCACAAGGCTCACAGAGGGAAAATTCCTAGGAATCCACCTTGACAGTAGTCTTAAATTCCAAACACACATACAACAAATTTCCAAGAAAATCTCAAGGACAGTAGGTATATTATCTAAGATACGCTATTATGTGCCTCAACCAGCTCTCATTGCACTATATCATTCTCTTATCTACCCTTATCTCACCTATGGAATCTGTGCATGGGGCTCAACAACATTAAATCACCTTAGACCACTCATAACCCAGCAAAAGGCTGCAGTCAGGATGATAACAAATTCCCACTCTAGACAGCATACTCCACCTATATTCAGAACCTTAAAACTACTCACCATAAAAATATTCATACCTATTCATGTGCCTTCTACATACATAAAACTCTACATACTAATATCAACCCTGCGCTCAGAATTCTCCTCAACAACTTTAATAGGTCCCACGAACATGACACAAGACACAGATCACTATTTGACATACCCCGAGTCCATACTAACCAATGTAAAAATTCTATGCACATAAAGGGCCCTAGAATCTGGAATTCATTACCAGTAAATATCAAGTTAACCTTGTCGGAAAATCAATTCAAGACTCTTCTCAAAAATCACCTACTCACCCTATACTAAATACTCATACTGTAACAAACTTCCAAACCCAATATTATTTTACCTAAGAAGATCTCAATTTGATATGTTCATCCTCCTTAACACTTGTTGCAATTTCATATCATCATATTGTCATTTAAAATCTTATAGTATCATCATTTTCTTAATTTGAAATAAAATATATATCTAGATGAAACTCTAAAAACTATTTCTAGCATTGTTATTATACTAGTATAGCATCAACATACTGTAATTTGACATAAATTCTACAACTAGATTAAACTCAACCAATTTCTCTTGTTTTGTCTTTTAATAGTATGTATAACCATTTAATAATTTAAATAATACAGAACTAGAATAAACTCAATCAATTTCTTTAGCATTAAGTACTTGTGAATAAGTCTCTAGAATAAACTGCCCTAATGCCATGGCATGCCAGTGGCTCTCCTTGCATTACAGTTTTATAATTGTTTTATAATTGTAACTACCAATAACATTGTACACTTGTAACATGCATTGAAATAAAAATTATTATTATTATTATTATTATTATATGTATTTTTATCCCTTCAGGAAGCTTGTTATTGACGAGTCTTTGATTCTGTTCAAAGGTAGACTGTCGTTCAAGCAGTATATACCAAGCAAGAGGAAACGCTTTGGTATAAAGTTGTTTGTGCTTTGTGATTGCTACAGTGGTCTTGTATTGAATATTATTGTGTACACTGGAAGTAATACATTGCAAGATACAGTGGACCCCCGGAGTTCGTAATTAATCCGTTCCAGAGGGCGTTACTAACACCGAATATTACTAACTCCGAATCTATTTTTCCCATAAGAAATAATGGAAATTCAATTACAGTGGTCCCCAGAGTATCGTAAAAACTTAACTCCAGAAGCCTGCTCAAGCGCCATTACCGAACGAATTTACTCCCTTAAGGAAAGATGTCACGTAGGTTAGTCTATTTCAGACACCCAAAACACACTTCCACAAGCACTTACAATATTATACTTACATAATTGTACGATTTCCGGGGTGTACGTAACTCGGGGGACCACTGTAATCCGTTTCAGACACCCAAAAGTATTAAAATAATTTTTTTTGTACATTAAATATACATTAAATTACACAGAAAACAATGAGACATGAAGAATTAAAGTATAATAACATGTCACTTACCTTTATTGAAGAGTTGTTCATGTGTGGAAGATGGGAGGAGGGGAGAGGATGAAAGTTTTTTTATTGTTTGGAAGGGGAATCCCCTTCCATAAAGACATTAGGTAACAAGTCCCTGCATGCCTGCTACTCTCCCTGCATGCCTGCTACTCTCCCTGCATGCCTGCTACTCTCCCTGCATGCCTGCTACACTCCCTGCATGCCTGCTACACTCCCTGCATGCCTGCTACACTCCCTGCATGCCTGCTACACTCCCTGCATGCCTGCTACACTCCCTGCATGCCTGCTACACTCCCTGCATGCCTGCTACACTCCCTGCATGCCTGCTACACTCCCTGCATGCCTGCTACACTCCCTGCATGCCTGCTACACTCCCTGCATGCCTGCTACACTCCCTGCATGCCTGCTACACTCCCTGCATGCCTGCTACACTCCCCTGCATGCCTGCTACACTCCCTGCATGCCTGCTACACTCCCTGCATGCCTGCTACACTCCCTGCATGCCTGCTACACTCCCTGCATGCCTGCTACACTCCCTGCATGCCTGCACACCCCTGCATGCCTGCACACTCCCTGCATGCCTGCTACACTCTCTGCATGCCTGCTACACTCCCTGCATGCCTGCTACACTCCCTGCATGCCTGCTACACTCCCTGCATGCCTGCTACACTCCCTGCATGCCTACACTCCCTGCATGCCTGCTACACTCCCTGCATGCCTGCTACACTCCCTGCATGCCTGCTACACTCCCTGCATGCCTGCTACACTCCCTGCATGCCTGCTACACTCCCTGCATGCCTGCTACACTCCCTGCATGCCTGCTACACTCCCTGCATGCCTGCTACACTCCCTGCATGCCTGCTACACTCCCTGCATGCCTGCTACACTCCCTGCATGCCTGCTACACTCCCTGCATGTCTGCTACACTCCCTGCATGCCTGCTACACTCCCTGCACACTGACTGAGAATGATGCGTCGGGCCGGGCGTACGCGTCCCAGACGAATTACTATCTCCGAGCGGATCTACGATCACCGAACCAATATTTTTACAAAAAATGTTACTAACTCCGAATTTTATGAATTCCGAGGACTACGAACACCGGGGGTCCACTGTACCAGGAAGTTACTGGGTATCTCTGGTGATGTGGTTAGAACAATGATGGAACCATATCTTGGTAAGGGGCATATATTATATACTGATAACTGGTACACAAGCCCCTTACTCAGTGATTTTTTGCGAGTGAACATGACAAATGTGTGCGGTACAGTGCGTGGAATCGTAAGTATATGCCTAGGTTCGATGCAATCACTCGTAGAGGTCAGGTGCAGGCATTTGCTGTCAATGACATCATGGCATTTCGGTGGCATGACAAACGAGATGTCACACTGTTGTCATCAGTTCACCCCTAATGAAATGGCAGACACTGGCAGGCAGAATAGAGACCAGTGAACCCATTCTAAAACCTGCAGCTGTGATGGACTACACCCTCAATATGCGTTCAGTGGACAAATGTGACATGCAGATTGGGTTTGCTGATTGTGTTCACAAGAGTTATAAGTGGTACATAAAACTCTTTCCATATTCTGGACATTTCCATGCTCAATGCTTATAATATGTATAAGATAAGAACCAGAAACAAACCACCATATGGCGAATTTTGTTTGTCTGTGATCAGACAAATAATCACAAAGTACCAAGGAACAACACCTGCAATAGAAAACCGCCCACGAAATTACCAACACTTACTCTCTCGTCTGAGGCCTGGTGATCACTTCCTAATGAAACTGCCTGTTACTGCTTGCAAGAAAAAGGCTCAAAAGAGGTGTTATGTCTGTGCACATACAAAAAGACGCCAACAACAACGCAAAGACACTCGTTTTATGTGTGTGGAGTGTGAAACACCACTGTGCATGACACCATGTTTCAAAGACTTGCACAGGCTGCAGAACTTCTAGGAACATGTCCAGTGACTGTATATGTGTATATATATGATTGAAAAATAGTAATAAACAATATTTTACATTGTTAGTTTTTGTAAATATGTTTTGTAAACAATATAATGAGAACAAAGTTTGTGCGGTTATTGTGTAGTATACAATGAGTGAATATTTGAAAAACAGCACTTATATTGGTCTCACAGGCCATAAAAGTTATTTGGAAAAAAAAAAAAAAAAAAAAAAACACTAAATAAAAGTTTACCGGGTGACCAGCAGTCAGCGATGTTGCCGTAAGCGGTTCAATTTCTAACAACTTCAAGCCTCTATATCTCGGTAAGTATTGATTGCAAAAATTGTTTTTAGTCTATTAGATTTAGAAAAAACTATCATTTCATAAGAAAAAAAAAATTTCGAATATTTTTCGACCCTGAGAACGAGTTTCCGAGAGGGCCTGTCGACCCTCAAAGGGTTAATTCAAATGAGTAATGCAACACAAAAAAAATTAAATTGATTACACAAAGTTAAGTAGGTCTTCACCTCAATAAGTGTACTTCTCCCTTCATCATCCAGATCGGAATTCTTCTGCGATGATGACCCAATAAGATATATTGCTCTGGCCGCAGGAACAAGTCATATTTGTCAGGTCTCTCCAGGAAAAGAAGCTTGTTTTTGCTATCTCGTGTCCAAAGAAGAAGATTTTCTACTAGCATTTCATCATCTTCATATATTCGTTCTAGGGAATAAATAATACAGTATTACTTCAATACTCGAATGCACAACTTTTAATAAACATGAATATAAGAGCAAAATGTGAAACGTTTTCAAGTTTATGTTTCATGAATGATTAAGACAAGATTCACTATAAACAAAAAGTATTAAATAAAACTAACCCATATAAAGATCAGGAATATGTTCCACTACTGCCCATTTTGGGTCCATCCTCACATGATTTTTATCTGCCAGCAGCCTTGTCACATGTACAACTGTCATCTTTTCATCAACTAATAATGATTTTGTTGACCCATCTGATGTGAAGGCTTTAATAAATAACTTTTTCACATTAGCCTCTTTTATTTTCTCTAAAGCCATTTTAATCTTTTCAGCTTTGAGTTTTGCAGCTTGTTCCACCTGTCAGAAGAAGGAAAATAAATTGAGTGCATATTATTGTGAATTTTTTATTTAAAATGTGGCTAACTACTGTTTGCTTAACTATTCCATACCTGTCAACATTTCTTTTGATATACTAAACAACTGTTTCAACCTAAGAATTTTAAATGACTGCCAACAAGAACAAATGAACAATGAGCTAATAAAAAATTAACTCCTGTTAATATACAAAACTGCTTGATACTACAATCTATGTAAAATTAACTTCTATTTTAAATATGTCCCTACAATGGACGAATTTAATTTTTAAGGCTGTGATGTATAAGATACAGGGAAATGCTGAAATATATTTCCAACTAACCTTGTCCAACCCACAATCCTTCAGCAGATCAGCCAGCTGAGGTAACGTCAGGAAAAGGGTCTGTATACCATCACCATCATGCAAACCAAGCATCATGCAAAGACAACAGGGAAGAAACATGAACAAATACAGTATTGTATGAAGTATAAGGGCAAAGTGTAAACGAGGTGTTGATGATAGTAAGGACAAACTCAACATCAGAACTTTAGCAAACAATGCCTGGAAACACTGTTTAATTAAAAATATAAAATACTACGATTCTCTCAATTTTTATTTACATACATAAATATTTTGTTGTTTAAAGTTTCTATAACTTAGTTACAATGTTGAGTTTGATCTTATTACTGGCTATGCCTCAAACACACATCACTGTTAGTTGAGTTACAGGTGAAATTGGCAACAATACTCAAGTATAAAGCAGAGGCAAGCAGTTAAACTCAAATTCTAAACTAATTTGGTTCACAAATGCTTTGGCAAGTTATTAATCAGCAAATTTCACAACTTAGTATTTATAATATTAGAGAAATGGTTATGATAACCCACTTTGTATGTACTAGGCTAACAATGGTAATAAAACTATATTATATGTGTATAATGATGAGACTTGCATTATCATCATCAAATTTAAAGTTAAGAAATTGAACCAGAATTTGATTTCTATCTTTATTACGGTATGTGTGTGTGTCTGTGTGTGTGTTAGTTACCATTTTGTCCTAGGCACATGTCCATTAGACACTAAGCCTGTTGTATGTCTCTGTGTGTTTGTGTGTGTGTAAGGAAACACTTCGAAATGTTTCCGCCCCGCCGGGAATTGAACCCAGGCCCTCCGTGCGTGAAGCGAGAGCTTTAGCCATCAGACCACTGGGGCTGTAGACTGTGTGTCTGTGTGTGTGTGTGTGTGTGTGTGTGTGTTAGTTAGTATATGTGTGTGTGTGTGTACTCACCTAGTTGTGGTTGCAGAGGTCGAGTCAAAGCTCCTGGCCCCGCCTCTTCACTGGCCGCTACTGGGTCACTCTCCCTGCGCCATGAGCTTTATCATACCTCTGCTTAAAGCTATGTATAGAGCCTGCCTCCACTACATCGCTTCCTAAACTATTCCACTTCCCGACAACTCTGTGACTGAAGAAATACTTCCTAACATCTCTGTGATTCATCTGAGTCTTCAACTTCCAACAGTGTCCCCTTGTTGTTGTGTCCCATCTCTGGAACATTCTGTCTCTGTCCACTTTGTCAATTCCTCTCAGTATCTTATATGTTGTTATCATGTCCCCCCTATCTCTCCTGTTCTCCAGTGTCGTCAGGTCGATTTCCCTTAACCTCCCCTCGTAGGACATACCCCTTAGCTCCGGGACTAGTCTTGTTGCAAACCTTTGCACTTTCTCGAGCTTCTTCACATGCTTGGCTAGGTGTGGGTTCCAAACTGGTGCTGCATACTCCAGTATGGGCCTAACGTACACAGTGTACAGGGTCCTGAACGATTCTTTATTAAGATGTCGGAATGCTGTTCTTAGGTTTGCTAGGCGCCCATATGCTGCAGCAGTTATTTGGTTGATGTGCGCCTCAGGAGATGTTCCTGGTGTTATACTCACCCCAAGATCTTTTTCCTTGATTGAGGTTTGCAGTCTCTGACCCCCTAGGCTGTACTCCGTCTGCAGTCTTCTTTGCCCTTCCCCAATCTTCATGACTTTGCACTTGGTGTGGTTGAACTCCAGGAGCCAGTTGCTGGACCAGGCTTGCAGCCTGTCCAGATCCCTTTGTAGTTCTGCATGGTCCTCGTCCGATTGAAATCTTCTCATCAACTTCACATCATCTGCAAACAGGGACACTTCGGAGTCTATTCCTTCCGTCATGTCGTTCACAAATACCAGAAACAGCACTGGTCCCAGGACTGACCCCTGTGGAACCCGCTCGTCACAAGCGCCCACTCTGACACCTCGCCACGTACCATGACTCGCTGCTGTCTTCCTGACAGGTATTCCCTGATCCAATGTAGTGCCTTTCCTGTTACCCCTGCCTGGTCCTCCAGCTTCTGCACTAATCTCTTGTGTGGAACTGTGTCAAACGCCTTCTTACAATCCAAGAATATGCAATCTACCCACCCCTCTCTCTCTTGCCTTATTGCTGTCACCCTGTCGTAGAACTCCAGTAGGTTTGTGACAGGATTTCCCGTCCCTGAAACCGTGTTGGCCATCGTTGATAAGCTCATTCCTTTCTAGGTGCTCAACCACTCTTCTCCTGACTATCTTCTCCATGACCTTGCATACTATACATGTCAGTGACACTGGTCTGTAGTTTAGTGCTACGTTCCTGTCTCCTTTTTTAAAAATTGGAACTACATTCGCTGTTTTCCAAACCTTAGGTAGTTGCCCTGTTTCGTTAGATGTGTTGAAGATCGTTGTTAGGGGGTGTGTGTGTGTGTGTGTGTGTGTGTGTGTGTGTGTGTGTGTGTGTACTCACCTAATTGTGGTTTCAGGGGTCGAGACTCAGCTCCTGGCCCCGCCTCTTTGCTGTCCACTACTGGGTCTCTGCTCTCCCTGCTCCATGAGCTTTATCATACCTTGTCTTAAAACTATGTATGGTTCCTGCCTCCACTATATCTTTCTCTAGACTATTCCACTTCCTGACTACTCTGTGGCTGAAGAAATGCTTCCTAACATCCCTTTGACTCATCTGAGTCTTCAGCTTCCAGTTGTGTCCCCTTGTTTCTGTGTTCCCTCTCTGGAACATCCTGTCACTGTCTACCTTGTCAATTCCCCGCAGTATTTTGTATGTCGTTATCATGTCTCCTCTGACCCTTCTTTCCTCCAGTGTTGTTAGTCCTATTTCCCTCAACCTTTCTTCATAGGACAGACCCCTGAGTTGTGGAACTAACCTTGTCGCAAACCTTTGCACTTTCTCTAGTTTCTTTACGTGCTTGACCAGGTGTGGGTTCCAGACTGGTGCTGCATATTCTAGTATGGGCCTGACATACATGGTGTACAGTGTCTTGAATGATTCCTTGTTAAGGTAAAGGAACGCTAATCTTAGGTTTGCCAGTCGCCCATATGCTGCCGCAGTTATCTGGTTGATGTGTGCCTCCGGAGACGTGCTTGGCGTTATACTCACCCCAAGGTCTTTCTCCTTTGCAGAGGTTTGTAGCTTTTGTCCGCCTAGCTTGTACTCTGTCAGCGGTCTTCTTTGCCCTTCTCTGATCTTCATGACTTTGCATTTGGTGGGATTGAATTCGAGAAGCCAGTTGCTACACCAGATGTCAAGCTTGTCCAGGTCTGTTTGAAGTCCTGCTTGGTCCTCTTCCGATGTGATTCTCCTCATTAATTTCACATCATCAGCGAACAGAGACACTTCTGAGTCTATCCCATCCGTCATGTCATTTACATATACCAAGAATAACACTGGTCCTAGGACTGACCCCTGCGGTACACCGCTCATCACAGGCGCCCACTGTGATACCTCATCACGCACCATGACCCGTTGTTGCCTCCCTATGAGGTATTCCCTGATCCATTCCAGTGCCCTTCCTGTTATACATGCTTGTTCTTCCAACTTCTTTACTAATCTCATGTGAGGAACTGTGTCGAAGGCTTTCCTGCAGTCCAGGAAAATGCAATCAACCCACCCTTCTCTTTCTTGCCTTACCTCTGTTACTTTATCATAGAACTCTAGGAGGTTTGTTACACAGGATTTGCCTTCCCGGAATCCGTGCTGTCTGGTGTTTATTATCCTGTTCAGCTCGGGGTGCTCCAACATTCTTTTCCTGATGATTTTCTCCAGGACTTTGCACACTATACACGTAAGTGACACCGGTCTATAGTTTAGTGCCTCTTTTGTCTCCTTTTTTAAAGGTGTGTGTGTGTGTGTGTGTGTGTGCGTGCATGTGTGTGTGCATGTGTGTGTGTGTGCGTGCATGTGTGCGTGCATGTGTGCGTGCATGTGTGTGTGCATGTGTGTGTGTGTGTGTGTGTGTGTGTGTGCATGTGTGTGTGCATGTGTGTGTGTGTGTGTGTATGTATGTATGTGTGTGTATACTCACCTAGTTGTGGTTGCAGGGGTCGAGTCATAGCTCCTGGCCCCGCCTCTTCACTGGCTGCTACTGGGTCACTCTCCCTGCGCTATGAGCTTTATCATACCTCTTCTTAAAGCTATGAATGGATCCTGCCTCCACTACATCACTTCCCAGACTATTCCACTTCCTGACAACTCTGACTGAAGAAATACTTCCTAACATCCCTGTGATTCATCCGAGTCTTCAACTTCCAACTGTGTCCCCTTGTTGCTGTGTGTGTGTGTGTGTTTGCACGAGCACGCGCTCTCGTGTACAGATTGAAGCAGTGCTTGTTACAGGGCAAAGATGAAACTAAAATGTGAAGGAAACATTACTGGAATCAAGGTGAGGAGGGAGGAGGGGGAGGTAGAGGGGGTAGGGGTGAGATAGGGGTAAGGGGGAGGAGGCATAGGGGGAAGGGGGAAGAGGCATAGGGGGAAGGGGGAAGAGGCATAGGGGGAAGGGGGAGGAGGCATAGGGGGAAGAGGCTTAGGGGAAGGGGGAGGAGGCATAGGGGGAAGGGGGAGGAGGCATAGGGGAAGGGGAGGAGGCAGAGGCACTGATGTGGCACCAAGTGCCTGGTCAAGCATGCCCCTTTCTTGGCACACACACACACACACACACACACACACACACACACAGAGGAGAATGGCTCTTGTAGGGAGGAATGGATGGAGGAGCAATGCAAAAGGATGGAACAAGAGTGGGAGAGTAAACTAGGTGAGGTCTCTGCAAAAATGGAAAAAAGGATGGAGGCAGAGCTTTGGGCAAAATTGGAAGGGAGGTTGGAGGAGGAGAAGAAGAAATGGGAGTCACAAGTCGAAGCTGCAGTAGCCAGGATAAGTGCCCTAGAATGTGAGGTAAATAGGCTGAAGCAAGCTACAGGGGTATGGACCAGAGAGGACATAGCATCTGAAGCTGGCACATCCTCATCGAACAAGGAACCCAATGGGGAGAAAGGAGACATGAACTACGCAAAGGCCCTAGCAGTCCAAGATGGGCCAAGGAATGAAGGGGGAGAGCAGCCGGGAGCAGGGGTGGTGGTAAGAGAGGCACGACCAGGATGCCAAGAGCTACAGGAAAACACTGGGGAGAGATGGAGGGAAAGGAAATGGGAGGCGGAGAGGGAGAAGTCAGTGTTTATTCACGGGCTCCAGGAGAGCGAATTAAGGACACACAATGAAAGACGGCAGGAGGAAAGACAGGAGATTGAAAACGTCATTAGAGAAATAGGCGAAGAGGACATGTCTGAAATAGTAAATTTTCAGAGAATAGGGGGGTACGTGAAGGGGAGAAAACGGCCAGTCAAGCTGATCTTCAAGACAGAAACAGTGCGAAACAGGATCCTGCAAGAGAAACCACGGCTGAAGGAATCGTCAGCATACAGGAGGGTGTTCCTAGACCGGGACAGAACAAAAACAGAAAGACAGCAGCTGAGGGAGTGGAGGCAAAATCGAAAGGAGCTGGGAAGAGAGAGACAGACAGAATCAGCATAAACCAACCAGAACAGGGAATACCTTTGATATACCTTTGAAGAGTTTCGAGAGTATCTACTCTCTGAGCCCGGCCATGGACCAGGCTCGTCTGGTGCTTGCCTGGTCAACCAGGCTGTTGCTGCTGGAGGCCCGCTGCCCCACATATCCATCACAGCCTGGTTGATCTGGCACCTGGTGAAGATATTTGTCCAGTTTCCTCTTGAAGGCTTCTACACTGGTTCCAGCCGTGTTTCGGATATCTTCTGGTAAGATGTTGAATAGTCTGGGACCCCGGATGTTAATACAGTGCTCCCGTATTGTCCCCACCGCACCCCTGCTCCTCACTGGGTTTATTTTACACTTTCTCCCATATCTCTCACTCCAGTATGTTGTTATGGCAGAGTGCAGATTTGAGACCAGGCCCTCAAGTACTTTCCATGTATATATTATCATGTATTCTCTCTCCTCCGCTCCAATGAGTACATGTTCAA